>JAQGBT010002591.1:0-23253 GCA_034698585.1 Disparrhopalites patrizii | reverse complement strand
GAGAAAAGGGAGACGGGAACCAACTCAACAGGCGCAAGATCTACCCGTGAGCGGTGCGAAGACCCGAATGAGGAGGACAGAATCCTCCAAGTCCGAGCTAGCTCGGCTCACAATCATTGAGCAAAAGATGGATATCGAAGTTGTTTGGCAATTTTCTATATATATGTATTTGCTTTTTGAATTATTTATTTGGTTTTATTCTGACTTCTGACGGATGTAATGTTCATTATTTTGGATTTGTGCTGATTATATAGCTATTCATGGCCGATTAATTTATATTTTGATGCTATTTGGTTTTATTATGCTGTTGTTAATTGGATTGAAGTCAAAGATTTTGTTATTTTGGTCAATTGTGTTTTTAATTGGTGAAATTTGTATTTAATTATGAAAAAATGAATGAGGAGAGAAAATAGTGATTTTGTACAAGTGAATAGCTTTAATGCTGATGACCAGATGGTGATGGAGATGCTGCAGTGAAGGAGAAGAAAATTGATTGCTTCGTTGCTACTGGTTACGACACGGCTCTCGTGATTGACAAGGACTAGGATTTGGATTAACGGACACAACCCTAAAAAAATAAGAAGGTTAATGTGAGCAAATGCCCCATTTGCTCTTGTCGCCATGGAAGTTCCCGAATTCGGATAGTAATATTAATTAAATTAAAACTGATTGGTGCATTGCTTAGCTAGACACAAGTGTGAGCCGATCTTGATCGGACAAGAAGTATCTCTCCTCAGACGGGTTTTAATGGCGCTCAGACTAACAATAAAGTCTTGAGTTGCTCCCTGTTCTCACTAATCTTTTACTTTGTGCATTTATTTTATTTTATTTATTAATATCAGCAGTTTCCCTGCTTTTGCCCAAATGGCTTGTTTATTTATTTTAATTGCTACCGTGATTCTGGCTACTCTACCTCACAATATGTATGTGTCAAAGGATCAATTTTAGCACATTTCGACCTGTGAGATTTGCGAAATTTTTCCGTATGACGAACTTATTGCATTGAAAAACATGTAATTACACTTGCTGAAAAAAGAACAATAAACACTTTGCAAATATTTTCTTTCGGCATTAGTCGGTTGTTAATGGTGGAAGTAATCAAATTGCTCATCCGGCTCCTATGCAAATACCGCAGCTTTTTGCGTTAGAGTCAATGCATATGTAATACGTATTCCCTTACACATGTATGTACTATGTATGTACGTACATGTATGTTGTATTGTATTTTATTATTGGTGCACTGTGGAACATGCTTTGAAATGCTGATTGAAAATAAAAAACTATTGCAATCATGGAAATGTTATAGTTTTTGTTCTTGTCATTGTCAGTAGCGTCTGTTTTCACAGATTGAACTGGAAACGTGGTTAAGAATTGTTGACGGTTCATCGCTAATGGGAAAATCAATACATATAACCTGAACCTGCAGAAACATATACTGAAGACATGATGCAATGGGAAAACGTTTATTTAGTCTTTAGTAGAAGCTATTAAGAACAAAGGCCATTTCATGTACTCTACCTGTACACACGAAGCCATTAAATAAATGTTTACGCAAAGCAACCATGAAAGTCTATTAACGTGTACTAATTAGCATTAAAAAATCTTGCTTATAAATTGCCCACTTGTTTCCCCTTCCTCAAGGCACTGCGTGGATCTTCGTTTTTCTCAGGTATAGAATTACCGATTCAGTCAATTCTCTAATTCCGGCAAGAACACTTGCTCAAATTGTGTTTCACTGCAAAACGAAACCCCACGGGAAAAACAGGATGGATTTCAAATTGTTTGCGGTGCTCCTCATTGCTTTTGTGAGTGTCGAATCCGCGCCTCCGCAGTTTCCTCCGCAATATCCTCCTCAACATTATGATAAACTTCATCTGCGCTTCAAAGTTGCAGCGAGGTAAGGGTAGATATTCCACTTTTTTAGCATTTACGCTGCACAGCTATACATTATGTACCATTATGCCCTATTATTACCAAATTTCTCGGCGTAAGCATACGGACATTATGATGTCGTCTACATAGAATTGAATTTGATGTGTAGGGACCTCAAAAGCAAGGATTTATTAGGCTCCACTGACCCCTACGTAAAAATTTACTACGTGCAAAATGAAGGCGTGGATGAGGTGAAGATTGGACGAACTGAGACTTTGTCCAGAACCCGAAATCCAGATTGGTCTGACATTTTCAGCTTTGACTTCGACCGAAATAAGCATCAGGTAATATTTTCTTCTTCTGTGATATGTGATTCGTGGTTATTATTTACCACCACGATTTCGTGGTTGTTATTTACATATTTCTAAAGAATTCTGCTGGCCTTCGATTTCGTCTGAGCATCGGAGGTGAGATCATCGCTCTTGAGCAGTTAAATGTGAAATATAATGGGTGATTGGGCACCCTTGATAATTCATACATATAAGACGTAAGGATTTGCTCAAAAAAGTATTCTAAAAGCAATTCCACTATGCAGATTTGTGATGAGTTCAGCGTAAAATCTAATGTCGCTCTCACAAATAGTATCCAAAAATACAAAATAAAGCGTTATAGTTGGAATTAATTTAAAAATTACCTCTGAAAAAATGAACGCATTTCCAGAGGGAATCAGAGCAACAAAATGTGTAGTCGATTACAGAAGAATGTATAATAAACGAGGTGATTTTTTATTCCACAGAGATGGCACTTTGTTGTCAAGGACCACGATTTGCTTATGCGTGATGATAACCTTGGAGAAGCCTGGGTGACAGTGAATGATTACGTGAACGCTGGCGAGTACCTCCAAGTGAACTTGAACAAGAAGGGCTACCTCATCATTAAAAGAGCTTAAATATCTCTGGATTGTCAACCTTATAATAATTTATTGATTATGACCACTCTTGATTGACAATGCACGGGAACGAGCTTAATGTATCTGCAGTATTATACATAGTACCCATGCATTTAATTTTTATCTATCGTCAAGCCAAACGCTCTTAAGCATGTTATTCTTTCGACTATCCAACGGCGTGCATTTTAAATTAAATTACTCAATTAGAAAAGTGCTTACCAATGATGCCGTTTCTAAATTTATGTACCTGTGCTTGTGCCGTTTTAGGTACAGCAGTGACATTTCAAATGCTTGTTACCACAATTGTTTCCGTTCATTCTCTGTCCAATAAAGCTTCCGGTTATACTGATTGTTTCAATTTCTTGAAGACTCGACGTTTTACTATTTTCAAAGATGGTAAACATAACTTATCCGTAATAATGGCATCGTAAACTCATATTCATTTACAGACTTGTATTTGTCTAAAACTGTTCAGTTGCAGCTGCACAGCATAATCTTCAGGTTCACATAATAAAAACTATACATGTAAATGCTTATTGATAAAATGACTACTGACTGAATCTGCAGAAGTGCACATTTTATTACAATCCGACTATGCCAATAGAAAAAATTCATACCGGAATGCAATACATTATATTTGATTATATTATTAACAAGGTGGCTTAATTATTTTAATAAAAATGAGCGAATTAAAATTGATGACCTTACGTTGTTTGAAAGCAAGTCCAATAATGATTTTAAATTCAAGGAATGGAGACATGCGTAAGCTTGCTAACGACATGGTTCATGTGTCACCATGAATTATTTATACGCTGGTATTAATGTAAACCACGTCAAAACATTCTCCGGCTAAAAGAGACAAGCTGATATTCCAACATAAATCTGGGAAGTGAAACTTTCAGGTAGTTCCTAGTATGAGGCAAGGTAAAAATTAAAATGATATTATATATTAGTAAATTAACACGGTCGTTCCATTTGACTGTAAGAAAGGGAAAGGGTAGCAAAAACGTAGTCACGAGTTACAGTAGGAAGAATGATCTTTGAGTGAGAATGACCTTTGAGTCGCTTTCAAAGATACAGCTTGCTCCAATTGTCATCAATCCAATTAAATAAGGCGCATAATTCTATGAAGAGATTTGGAGCATTACATTGTAATGAAGATGATTTGCTGAATTCAAATTTGCTGAATTACACTTTTGATTAAAACCAGCCCTTTATTTGTGAATGTGAGTATTCTAAGGGACGGAAAATGCACCCTTGTCAATAATTACAAAAGCGTGAATACTTGAAATATATAAAATTCTAGCTACTAATTTAAATTCGCTTCCTTATAGATGTGAGGAAGTACAGGTACAAGAAGGCACAGGTACAGACGACCAAGCTGAAGAAGATGGTGTAATTGAGCACAAAGGGTTTCTTGTCCACAAACTCTCCGACGAGTAAAGGGTACATGGCGGAGACGAGCCCTCCAGCAATCACCATCGTGGCCGCCACCATATTCGTGATCGTCAAATGCTTCTCAATGTAATCGTACAGACAAGCAAAGACGGTGGAGTAGCCCAATCCCAAGAGGACAGCCCCGCACCACAAGGCCGTCAAATTATGGTTGGCACCCATCAGTAGGACGATATTGCCGGCGGTGGAAATGACTAGATTGACGGCCAGGATCCAGACTGGATTCAATTTGACGTACATAATGAGGAAGATCCCCAAGAACCGACCCGCAGTGAAGGCCCCCGTGAGTCCGGAAAGGACGAGAGCCCCTTGCTGCTCCGGAAGTCTCAGATCTATGTAATGAGAGAAGGTCGGGATGAACTGAAAGGTGCAGATCTCCATCCCTTGGTAGCAGCCCAGGACGGCGGCGGAAAGTGCAATCAGAATGACTTTATTCCATTTCCCGCTCTTCGCCCCATCCCCGGCAACTTCTTCCCCGCTCACCAACTCCCTCTCACTATTTCCATTCTGGTCCTTTTCTTTTTGTGGCGGTGGAATGTACTTGTCGTAAAAGTAGAGGAAGAGGACGCAGCTGGAAGCCAGGATGATGACGGCGCCGCCTATGGACAAAGGGATGTACAGCTGGGATTTCTCCTCCGTCACGTTTGGCCGTGTCGTACTGGAAAATCCAAAATCCTCAGGCGTCGTTGTGGAGAAGTCGTCCTTGTGCTCTTCCAGTAGAAATGGCTTGAGCAGGATGGGGGCAATGAAGGTTCCAAGGGCGAAGAAGAAGTATTGGGACTGGACATAAATCCCGCATTCCCCTTGCCACATCTCCAGAGTCCAGACCACTTGGCCGGTGTCGAAACCTCCGCTGGCCAGTCCGATGAAGCCCCCGGCGACGAAGAAGAGCGTGATGGTGGGCAGGTAAGGAATGACCAGAGCTCCGATCGCCATCATGTACAGGATGAACACAATGAGTAGCTGCCGATTCACGAAATTGAAGAGGACGCCACCTACGTATGAATTTGAACAATTGAATTGAACAATTTCCCTCATATCGACCAGAATACACACGTTCATTATTGTCATGAATGGTGGAATGTTATTAGGAATGCCATTAGTGACTCACAAAGAAGAGCCCCTACCAAGTACGCCAGCAGAATGATGACAAAGACCTTGGAGATCTCGTCAGTATCCACGTTGTACTTATTTTGCAACTCAATCAACGACGGGGACAGGAAGTTGTAGACCATTCCCTAGTATTGATAGCACCATTGTTAGCTCCGATTTTTTTTGCACAACATTGTTGGTCTAATAATTAATTTGTTTGTACATATAACAATCTATAGTTATATTGAGTTCCAAAGAGTAAAAAATATTTACGAAGCTGAAGGAGCAAAACCAAATGGCGTAGGACGTGACTCTTTTCATGGTCACGCTCATCTCCTTGATCTCCGGCACTTCCATCCTTGGTTCCTGCATTATCTTCCTCAATTAGACTTATTTATATCCGATACATTGATGTTCACGAGAATTCTTGCAGGAATCCGGTTGAAAAAGAGATTTTGCCGTACTAACTCCTGTAAATAGTAGGCAAAAATGTTTTGGTGTATTTCAGGAAAACCGAAATACGTTTTTAAACTAGATATTGACAATTATAAAATCTAAATAGCCGCGTGAATCCCAAATAAATTCAGAAATATTTATACACGCCCATGTTGTATTGAATAAACATAAAACCCAAGTGCTTACCACGTGCAATGTCGAAAATGAAGAACCTGAAGAGTGTTGCCTCTTCACGGTACTAAAACTAAAATTGGCTAAAAAATTCCCGACTCATTAATCAATTGTCAACGCAGTCACAATACCACTGACAATGTCCCTGCCATTGTATCCTTCTTCCAAACAAAGGGTTGCGTGCAGCAAATTCACATGCAATGATGAGTGCGATAGGAATGAAATGAGTTCATTTGCTCTGGTGGATGTTTTGCCATTGATAATACGATTCAACTGTTTAATGTATGTGTGTGGTTTGGAATTTACTTAAACTCTCCTCGACTGTCAAGTACTCCCAAAACAAGTTCGCAAATTACGAAGTACCACCAATGCACAGTAGAGAATCCCTTGGCTGGCACATAATTAAACATATGTAAGCCATGCAAATAACTGAGGCAATTTATGCAGGCGTGAATATTTATCCAAAACTGAAAACTTTGAGGTGTTCGAAAAACTTTCGCTTCCTTCAATTGTGAATGTACAACGGAGAAAAAATTCCGATGATGGCAGGTGGATTATCGCTCGCGTGGGGAGTGCTATCTCAATAGGTAAAGGTTAACTCAATTTCAATGTTAACCGATAGGCCTCAATGAGGCATGGATATATATATACACAGAACAAGAGAATATCTATACGTCCTCTTATTATTTAACTAGCTCACGGGGGACAATTTCCTATGGAGTGTTGTAGTAAAAGGCCTGTTGTACAGGAGAATATTACAGGACGAGTGCAAAGGAGCACGAGAGTAATGTAAACCACATGGTACAGATGAGCAGAAATAACAGCAACTGGCTTCACTTCAGCTTTTGCAGGGACAAACTTGAGCACTCAATAGTCGGTACGAAAAGTGTTTGGCAAAAAATATATATACGCAGTTATATGTATACTTACGCAGAAGTGATTTATTTTAATGGTGAGCTGAAGCTTCCCCTTATAACAGGCGTCACTACTGTGGTTTGTCCTCACTGCCACGAATATTCTTCCCGCTAGCAAAACTATCAGGGCATCGTACGTGCAAAAAATTAAACCCAGTCCCATATTTAACGTAGAAAAGTGTACATCCAACTCAAAAACGCCCCGACCGTTTTTAAGTCACTAGAAATAATATTGACCTCAATTTGTTTAAAATCCGCAGCAAATAGCACGAATGAACTCGTGCTTGACCGGAAATTTCCATGAAGCCATCAACAAGTAATGCAAATGCATACATGAAATATAACTCAAGGGTTGAGGGCAATGGCTGGCAATTGTCGTACAATCTGCAATTTACCATTTTGTCAGCAAGGAATCATATTTTTCTTGAAAAACATGTACAACACAGGTTTTATTAAATCAGCAATCTCGCAATTCAATAAATATTTACGAGAATACCAGCGAGCATTATTTTCATCAAAGCACTTTGCATAAATGCACAAACATCCCTCTTTGGAAATAAAAATGGCAACCAATTTTCCAAGCATAATTTACCACAAATAATAAGATTGTGTCCACATTGTACAGATTAGAAACATTCCGTACAAATATGTATGTATTATTAGTAAAGACTTTATTCAAGTATGCACATAAATAAAATCATAAGTATTTAATTCTACAGGAAACAAAGGATTTAAATCATTATAATTTAATACCTTAGAAACCATTGCTCTGTCGACAGCAATCATATCATATAAATGTGTATAAAAATTAAATTCATGTGTGCAAAGGAAAATGTCAGTCTGAACTGTCAAAAGTGGCTTGCTTCCTTCGTCTGGAAGTCACGATGTAAATCACGGCAAAAGAGAGCGTGCAGAGAGCTATGCTGTTGAAAATGAGGTAGGTGAGCAATAAGGGCGTGTCCTCGATGTACTCGCCAATAAACAAGGGATAAATCAAGGCCACTGTCCCCCCGGCCACTATGAAGGCCGTCCCGATTCCATTGGTGATCGTGAGGAACTTCTCGATGTAGTCATAAAAGCAGGGGAAGATGGTGGAGTAGCCGGATCCGAGCAGAACCGACCCAACCCAGATCAGGGTGAAGCTAGTATTACCCCAAAAGCAGAGGAGAACGTTTCCGACGAAGGCAAGAAGGATATTTCCCAATAGAATCAAGGTGGGCGGGGCTTTGAAGACGATCACAAAGATCCCCAGGAATCTTCCCAACGTGAAGGCCCCGGTCAAGCCCTGGGACAGCTCAGATCCTTGTTTTTCGTCCAGTTTCAGGTCTACGTACTGAGCGAATTTGGGGAGGAACTGAACCGCGCTCACTTCCATCCCTTGATACGCACTCAGCGTCACTGCTGATAAAATGACCATTAAAATCTTATTTTTCGTCCAGCCGATTTCCAAGTCAATGGACCCCACGGACTGCTTCCGCTTCATCTCCTCCAACGTGTCCGGCTGAGCTTCGTACTTTTTATAACAGAACAAGAAGAAGATGTAGGAGGCAGATAAGCAGATGAGAGCTCCTGTGACGGCGAAAGGGACAATCAGTCTGGAAGGTTCACCATCCATTACATTAGGCGGGGCTGAATTCTCGGGGACAGCGGAAAAATTGTAGAAGGTGGAATTCAGCCCAACTTCCGCCGCCTCAGGCTCCGTCGTCGTCTTCCGGTTAAATGTCCAGAGGCTCAAATTGGCTTCCGTTAACGACAGATTTGTTGTCATATTGTCCGCAACGGATCCCAAAAATGGAGTCACTATCGATGGGGCCATAAATGTGCCCAAGGCAAAGAAGAAGTAGTGGATCATGACATACACCCCAGCTTGACCTTTCCATATCTCGAGTATCCAGACGATTTGAGCCGTGTCAATGGCACCGCTGGTGAATCCATGGAAGCCACCTTCCACGAACAAGGACGTCTTCGAAGGGAGCAGTGGGATAGAAATGATGCATATTCCCAAGGTGTACATGAGACCAATCAGCATTAGTTGGCGATTCCAGTAATTAAACAGGGTTCCACCTTTTGCAAAGCAAAAATGATGAATTGTTTTACAACTAACCAATCAACTTATTTCAGTCTCATAAATAATTTCGGGGGAAGACATCGTTCACGAAAAAAACTTTTCCGATTTTTGAACAATTGTGTACTTATTAGTGCATTTCCGCACAAATTCAAGTTAGCCGGCAAACAGGTCGATTATAGATTAGATTAGTATGTGCATTAACTTATTTTCATTGGGTGATAAGTGATTAGTTTCCCAAAATTCTTACATATTAAGGCTCCGGCCACGTAACTGGAAATGATTATTGAGAAAACCTTGGCAATTTCATCCACGCTGGACTCAAATTTTTTCTCCAAGTCGGTTAAAACCGGTGGGATAACATTGTAGGACATGCCCTGTTCCGAGTCCAGAAAGACGGTTATCTTTGTCTCACAATGAGTAATCCTCAGAGAAAATTAAAAAACAGACTTGACTTACGAAAACAAAGGATCCAAACCAGATCGCGCTGGAGAGAATGTACTTCATACGAAGCTCCGGCGAAATATTCCGTTTGTTCTCGTTGTACATATCGAATTCCTTGGATTCCATCGCGTACTTCAAATCCAATGATGGATAAGACCGACCAATAGGAAAAAAGCGTCGTGAGGATTGAGAGATTTCCTGATTTTTTTCAGTGTGAACCTCTTCAACAAACTTCCCTATTTCTGTGCTGGATGTCCAAGCACAATAAACTCCCAGTTAAAATAAAATATGTACTTACAACCAGGGCGGGGAAAAGTATATTTTAGCACTCATGGCTTCCGTCGGATACAAATGGAACCAATTAGGACACCCTTCCATGGTTCTGCCACTCTTCAGACTGAACGATCCACATGAATGGAATACGCAATTCAGCGTTTGCTTCCGACTATTATTATTAGCGCTTCCCTAATGTAGTACAAGGGTTATGCTGATAAAAGCAGAAACGTGTTGTCATCGCTGGGTTTTGGTATTGTAGACGACACAGAATATACATACGTAATCACAATCACAACATCTCCCCCTCCTAACCTCGAGTAAGGACAACACAAGAAGTAGCAAGTGTGAACATTTCAAGGCTACACATTGCGAGGATTAGGAATTTTTTAACCGAAAGTCTCATTCCCAGCACAAAATGCTGGGAAGTACCTATTACGTGTACAAATTGATTGCTGTTTTTGTACATTTTTTCAAGGTGTGGAAGCATTTATAATGTTTACAGAGGGACGAAAAGACTGTCTCCCCGTCACAATCAATCAATATTCACGTTGTCATAATAATTACATAAATGAGGAACAGCGGCAACAAAAGATCATTATACCCCTTTTTAAACTCCGTTGCAGGACTAGGACACAACGACACAAGTATAGTCGCACATGACATCAAAGTCATGCCTGAATTTTGTGGTAGTATTAAAATTATCCATAAAATCATTCCACGTGTGTGTCATTTGTACACGCTATTTATTATCCCGAGAATAAGTCGAAATCATTAACGTGGATAAATTATTGACGGATATAAAGCAAACTGGAGCTGTAAACACGCACCGTTTCTGCGGTATTGATAAGCATTTTCAATGCAACTCAGGCAATTTAAGCTCACCAGTAAGTCTTGCAAAATTTTGCACGAAGTTCAATGCAAGAGGAACATGGTCTTTAGTTGCCGCTCAACATGGTGTGTTGCCTCTGGGAATTTTCCTTGTGAATTTAATGCAGACATTCATGGGTCATGAGATTCTGGGAATAGGAAAACCTCAAATTTTTGGCAAGGCTAAGTTTCCACTGAATATAGTGTGCGATTACGCTCTTGCCTTGTGGTTGGATATGCTTGCTTACGGTATTTGCACAAACATATTTGTACAAAGGTATAGCTAAACATGTGTAGGAACCACATAGCCACCAAGTCTGCTGTTACACTCGTGGACTTCTGAACAGCGTTGACCGCGGATTACCGCTTACTCACACTTCCTTAAGGAATTCCTATTACTTCACACAGGATATTTTCTGAATGGACCCAAATTTCCAGAGTCAGCTTATAATTTAATAATTCCGACTTCCGACTACATACTAAGTCGTTCAAAAGACTTGCGAGTTGCAATAAAATGTTCCACCTTCTACTGAAGTGGATGAAATTTTGCTCACAACTTCCCTCTTAGAACTTCATGAAAAATCGTGGAATTGGTGCTTTGACAGCTATGAAGCGACTGTGATGCTAATTGTGCAAGAGTTAGTCGTCCTTTCTTTCTTAAGTATACAATGTCGATATATAATTGAAAGCAAATCGCCCCAGAACTACATGAATAACTGTCAAAGCCAGAATGTGCTATCCACGAAATTCCGTTTGGCGCAATTTCGCCAACATCCGTTTTACCGAAACAAATAAATCAAAATACCTCCCGGCATAATTGGACGGAGAACGTTGTAAAAATTTAATTAAATGGGTGCAGGACTAATAGAGGTAGCACTTTTGGGTAAAATGGCAATCGCCCTTGCACTGGCACATTTAGATTGATCACATTTAGGAATACCATCGCCTATCTGGGGACATGACCTAGCACCAGTGACTCTTATCGGACCAAATCTAATACCAACGGGCAAAACTGATAGCAAGACAAATATTGTTACAGGTTACAGCAAACGGACTTAGCTTATTGTTAGTTTGACTCTATACCCATTATACATACATATGTTAACAATCCGCTAAAGTCCTGTAGTGCATACCCTTTGGATAACTGAAATTTTCCATTTCTTAACATCAAATATAAAAACCGAAATCTGGTCTGGAATAATTCATCCGTCAAAACCCGTCCGACTCATGGTTTATCATATTTTTTATTACAGGTAGGAAAGGCAATACAAGTAAAGTTGATTGGTGGTACTCCACGGAAGAGTACTAAATATTTTCAAATGTAAATATTATAACGTAAGTATATTTTCCGAAAGAAATTGAAGAATAGTAATACATATGTATATATACTGCACAAAGTTAACAGTTGAAGGGCCTGCTTCTCCCAGCCCTATTCACAGATCTTCTTTCGTGCATAATCATGCGCTGCATGTTCGGTGAGTCAGTCCAGCTTTGCAAAGCTTCTGAATATGCTGGAGTACCAGTCCGCCAGTTTTTTGTACTTTTTTGTATTCATCATCAACAACAATTTTTTCTTCTTCTGAAATTGCAATGAATTTCTTCTACCCCATGTACTTTATGTTCAACACTGAACGGGATAAACTTCAATATTAGATTTAAGTCTAACAAGTAGTAAAGTTTACCAATCTGAGTTGTGCCTGAATTTTGTAAGCTAAGTACTTGTACCGGCGTCCCCGCATGGTAAGGAAAGAGTAAAACAATTTACTATGACATATAAACTACGTTAGGTACTTGTATTAGCCCTGCAGAACGGACTTGAAGGTTAGGGTATCATTGATAGTAATTATCTTGTACAATTATTATAAAGTAAATACATCCAGACATCCAATAAAGCTGCAATCGCTTTCAGGTAAGCTCACAAGTATGGGGACATGTATTTTAAAAAATAATATATGTGTAACCCAGCCGTTACATGACCTCAACAATCTTGTTAACATTGGCATTAGCGTTATTAGGGTCCATGGTTTATAGTTTTACAGTAACGAAATTCCATCTACCGCTCTCATCTCCTTCGACTATTTCTTGCATGAAAATGACAACCATGCAATCGCTGGGCAAATAGGCCACTCAGCCGGCTTCACTTCTCTGGCAGACAAAATGGACTGAAAATTGAACAACTACTAAAAATGTTGTATGAATGATAATTCCTTCAAACTATTAGCAATTTTAAAAAGGAAAAACTCTACTGCTGGTAACAGTGAATAATACTTACAATCAGACATGCGTATCTTAATATTTGAGCAAGATTTGACAAACAAAAAGGGCATAATATTACGAAAAATCATGGAACGGCAAAACAGTAGTTTAGCGGCTATTTACAAGTACTACCTTTGGTTTTACATCCAATTCTTGCCACAAGGCTCCGTTTAATTCTGCTGAACTACCGCATTAAACGACTACAAACCTATTAAACTACCGTAACCGTATGATGAAATGTTCTTGTGCTAGAAAATAGATGCGTCGAAGGTGAAGAGTAATACTGGATCCTCCACAACTCCGTTGAGGCAAAGGCTGGCATTCCTTTTAAAACACCTGAATGATAGCTTCTCGTCCTTTTCCCACTCCAATCCATTTCACTAAAAACAAAAATTATACATGATACACGTCCCTGCGTTATAGATGTAACTACAGTAGTATTTTTTTAAATATTTTTTAATTACCTGGAACATCTAAGAATTCCTCTATGAGTTTAACATAAGTCTTGGCTTCTTCAGGAAGATCATTAAACTTTCTGATACTAGCTATACTCTTTTTCCATCCTTTTACAGTCATGTAGACCACCTACAAAAGTAATTTGAAATAGTTACATTAAAAACAAAGTGCATTACAATCCGCTGATAAAACAAAAAATACAAATGGCAAGTGTAATCCCCACCTCAACATTAGCCAACTCTGCAGCAGAAGCTGGATAATGTTCAATAACCTTCCCATTCAGTTTGTACTGAATGCCAATTTTGATTTCGTCCAAGTCGTCCAGAATATCCAGCTTCGTGATAGTCAGCCTGCAATTACACCACACCTTAATATTTAGGTGTGTTTGATAAAAAAAATATTACTTACGAAGTGCAACCAACATCAGTACTCACTACTCACCCTGTATATCCATTGACGCAGTTGGTGTACTGCAGGAGCGGAATATCTAACCATCCACATCTTCGCTTTCTTTTAGTTGTCACTCCAATTTCAGCTCCGACAGATTGCAAGTAGTCTCCAATGGCCTAAGACACGATTGAAAAAATTACCTTACCACGTTAAACACTGAAGTTTAACTGAAGTTAAATTCATTGTAGAGCTTATCCTCAACACTTACATTTTTCTGTTCCGTAGGAAATGGTCCATCTCCTACTCGGGTAGTGTATGCTTTTACCACTCCAAATACATTGCCAATATTTTTTGGTGGCAAACCCAATCCCGTGCACACACCACCAATGCTACAATTTGACGATGTCACGTATGGGTACGTACCTTTTAAAACAAAGAAGTCATTTACGTTAATAAATCACCAGCACACAAGGCCTGCCAAAAGAATTAGATTCAGCGAGGTAAGTAGCCACTTAATTGGAAGTAACAAGCTTATTGATTCCATATAGACAGGTGCCCAATGGAAACGGTGGACGACCCAGGCGTTTCTGATACGGGACAGGACAATTTACTATTTACCTACAACCCCGGTACCATTAGAAATAATAAGACAATTACCAAAATCAATGTCGAGCATAGCTGCATTGGCTCCCTCCACAAGAACCTGTTTATTGCTTCGCAGCATGGATCTTAGGTAGTAAACCGTATCAGCCACCATCGGTCTCACCTTGTGGTAATAACAGATACAAACTTGATCATGCTTTATTGGTTAAAACTTATAAACGATTTTCCAAACACTAAGACAATTACTTAGACTATTATTTGTTCAACTTGTCCAAAACACATCAATCAGTTAAAACAGTATAAACTTTTTAAAATGCTTTTACAATACAAGCTTTACATTATACATATATTAAAAATTAACTTACCTGCTCGGCCAAACGTTTATAACGCTCCAACTCTTTCTCAATGTCAACCTCGAGGGTTGGAAACATCCGTTTGTAAGCCTCCGCGAGAACGGTGAATCTGTTAGACAAATTCATGCCATTTGCCAACCATATTTCATTTTCAATTGTTTCGAAAATGAGCACGGGCTTCCGAAATAATAGCCCATAAAAAAGGAGGCTAACGTGCCCATGAAACAATTTGCTTGTAATAGCGCCACAAACTACGGAGACGAAACCTACTTTTCCTTGAATAATTCGAAGTCTCCCAACAGATCTGCCACTCTGATGCCATTTCGACTGGCCTTTGACGAGTAGGTTGGACCAATTCCTTTTTTCGTTGTACCAAGCATTTTGGTGCCTTTTTCAGCTTCTTGAAGTCCATCGACACTCTGAGATAATAACACATGGGAAAATATTATTTAGTACGCTATCGAAAATTATTTATGAAATAAGGGGACAGAATATTATTATCAATTGAATACCTGATGAAAGTCAAACACCAGATGTGCTCTATCTGAGATCAAAAGCCGCTGATTCCAGTCTTTCAGTCCTTTTGCTTCATTCTTATAAATTTCATCAAACAATCCAGGCAGATGTACCACAACTCCATTACCTGAGAAAGATGAAACATTGTCATGCCTGATGTTACTAATATATTTCATTTGCTAAAAAATTCAAAATCATTGTTTTCGTTAAAAATTCATCCGAACGGCAAACAACCTAAACGAAATTTTGAACTGCAGACGGTGTAGATTTCATGTCATTTGCAAGGAAAACACCTCTCGCAACCGGCGAGTGGAACAGTGTATTGTGCACCAGCAAACCTAACTCTAATAGTAGTAAGTAGTTTATACAAAAACAAAAAGTACATACTGCTATAGGTATCACCAAATCTGAAAGCAAGAGCACTAGAGCACGCGGAACAAAACAAAGTGCAAAAAAAAAGAATCAACCCGTATAACCTTGAACTAACTTAAAACGAGCAACTAGAAAGCCTGATTTAAAGTATAAATAAGCTCCCGTGCAAAAATTATTGCAAATGCAATCACTGTGGCTTCAACTTTCATTATCCATTCCTCCTTTAATTCTGTGTATTTTGTGCCAAACCCACATGCTCTATTTGGCAGTTTGCCTGATTTTTTTTCGGCAGAAATAACAGCACGTGATCCGGCAGAGTATTACAGCACACAGCTCACCTATTGTATCTGCAAGTGGCATCGGAAAAGACATACTATTATAGTCTAGTAATACTGTGGTATTTGAGAAACGAAATAAGCGTAAAAAAAAGAAACAGCCCATAAATCTCGATTCTGTGGGAAACAAAAGGTGTGAAGTAGTGTGGGATAACTCGTGCCTTTAGAAAATGAACCTGGATCTCCAATGCATAATATGTAGCAACGCAGACATAATATAGTCCTATAACATCGGTTTCTTACAAAATACTACAATGACGATAATGGTATTAACGGTAAATCATTTAAACTTACCAATAATGGAGACACATTTTGGATTTATAATGCCCGACGGAAGTAAATGAAAGTCATATTCCTGGTTATCAACAACGACGGTGTGTCCAGCATTGTTACCTCCCTGTAAAGAAAAAGCATGCACTTTCATTGACCCAATCAAAGTTTATTCAAACAAGATTAACATTATGTAGTAATGTAGCAAGTACCTGGCATCTGCAGACTATATCTACATCCGAGGCGAGTAGGTCAACCAACTTCCCTTTACCCTCGTCTCCCCACTGAGCTCCTAGGACGACCGTCACTTTTGCAACTGGATTCTGATTGGAAACTCCATTTGTCACCGCACCATTAAGGTTTCCCGTTCCATTTGTGTGCGCATTGTTAGTAATTACAGGATTACTGCCCATCGCGGCTTCTGGACTAAAATGAAATTAAAGCCCAAATCATTATAAATTAATATACTATTAAATTGCAAATAAAAATAACCGATACCCACTACAAAAACTATAATTGCTCATTTTACTCCTGAACACCCTCATGCATACACCAATATGATGCAGAACACTTCGTTTGTAGCACGTGTGAAATAGGTCAATAATTCCATTACACGTACAGTATATACATACACCAGCATTTACTTACAATATCAACCGCGTTTCCGCGAAGGCGATGATTCATCACTAATGAAGATTGTTTTGTGTGTGTGTAAGAAATGGGACAATAAATGCTTAAAGTGAAATCTGGATTCCATTCAGTAAATACTAAGCTAACACTAGAAAAGGAAGTGATTGTATTGTTCTGTAACTGGAAATTACTGGCCATTATTATTAATAATACCAGTGAGCAACAAAGTAGCTGTATGAAAGACAATGAAACCCTCAAAATAGTGCAAGTATTACTTTACGTGTAATAGGCTTTATAGTGCACGCATTCGAGCACGTATATTATATAATGAAAGACGATCACAAAATCACAATCTATAATGTATTGTATATACATAGATGAACTGCATCCAAACAAATCCCACGCCAACTACAGTTTGAATCTCTACCTTGCTTTCCGGCTTACTTTGGTCAGTTTAATGCTATGACGGACACCAACAACTATATGCTTAGCTTGTAATACAAAATCCCCTTATGCACCGCAGTGGCGGTAATCTGCCACAAACTAAAGTCAAGTCAACAACAAAATCAACCTCTTCACTCCAAAATCAAAAGCAGGCACTGGCTTCAGGATCACTTGGCGGACCTTTAAATACCCAGATTGTTCAGTCGGCACAAGCTTTCCCCACAAAGTGAATTGAAAGCATTACGTAAATTGTGTCTAATTTAATAATCCATACATTCCACATCTCGCAGCCAACGTGCACTTGCATCTAATAAAGTGCGCATCTTTCCCCTGTCTCAACTCATTTAAATCACAAGAAGAGGCTTTGAGAAGGGCAAGGTAAAACACATTTATATATTCAAGGTGTGGTCTAATAAATTATGCAGTCCTTTTAAATTGTAATAACTGGAAATTTCCGATCAAGGCCAATTCCTAGGTATATACCATAAATTATCTTATGTGGATGCTTCATAAAAAAAACGTACCAAAAGGAAACCCACAATGCTACACGGTATGTATATAACACAATGCTCTCTGGAAGAACCACAAAAGTTTCTCCCGACGTAATGACACCTTTGGATGAGCAAATATCAAATCAGTGGTGAAAAGAGGGAGACAAAGTGTTAAAAATTCGAAAATGACTTACCTTTCAGTCTGCAGAAGAGATGATTAAATTTGTGGTTAAATTCCTCGTTCTTCTCTTGGATCCGCTCTCTCTCTGGCTCTGGGGTTCGCAGGACGAGGAACGAGCAGACAGCAGACGTCCAAGATATGGCAGGAGCACACTTGGAATGAGCGCGTAGCCAAACCGATTCCTCGGTCTCTCACACTTTTTATACCCCCGGCCAAATGAGAGAGAGAGAGAGAGAGAGAGAGAGAGCCGAGAGAGGAAAACTAGTACAAGGGACTCTTTGGTACAGACAACAGACTGTAAAAAGCATTGTAGCCAGTACTTTTTTTGTAAAGGATATCAAAATGTGTACTTTGGACTTTGGTATATTATATACATGGAATATTATTTATAATGCCTATGTATAAATCATGTGTATGTTATAGTGTGGCGGGAAGGGCATGGAAGAGGTACCGTGTACGGCGTGTACACTAAAAAACTAAAAACGACAGTCTGCTGGATCTGGAAGCTCCCATTCAGCCAATGCATGCATTAACGAGCGCCAAGAAAAAAATGTGCACTGTGAAGACTCGTGGCCGGTACTGCCTCCATACAAATCATGTTGTAGCTTCCCATTCACATCTTCACATCATCACGACATTCGCTTTAATTATTAATATTTAATATGCACATCCATATTCATTTCGTGTATGTAGCATTCCTTTTTGCCCCACGGTGTCCCATTCCCATAATGGGCAACAAAGACAAAGCACATCCTCAGTCAAAGTCACGCAGTTCCAATTACGTATATTCATTTTTTTAATTACCCCACAAATCCTTTTTTTTTTTGTGAACTTTCATTCTCTCAAAAGGACTTATTATGTCTAGTTAAATTAATGTGGTGTCAAAGGTACCTTTTTATCTTGTCATTCAGTCAGTTGAACAGGATCAGATTATATGCACTTGTTTGTATGGCGGCTCACTGGGTGTACGTAATGTAATGGCTACATTATATGCCGCAACATTGTATCACAATCAATGCACGGGATTAAGCATAAACCGAAGGTTATAACCTCGTGGAGTTTCATGGCGTTTTTTTCCTCTTATTCTTGTTAATCAAATCTCGTTCAAGTCATGTCCTCGTACAATCAATGGGAAATGGGAAGAGATAGATTGATGAATCCAATATCCACATTGTCAGTCAGAACAGATTTTGCATTAACAAATAGTCTCAACGCTACATTAACATGATTTCCAGCATAGATGTTGTAGTACAAAGAAATGAAAAACTTCTTCGTTGTCCGGTCCGAAGTCCACTGCGCGTTGGTAAACATGACTTTCTGGGGTCAAATTGTAAAATCATTCTGCCGGAGAAAGAATATAATGGTACAGAACCTTCCTATTTACGTAATTCAATTATCCGCATTAAAATGAATTCGATAAACCTTCAAGGTGCACGGGGCACTGACACATGTATACTGCATGAACAAAATACAGCAATACATCCTACGATCATCCACGCTATTATTATTCAGAAATAAACATTAAGATGCTACTGATATTTGCCTAATTACGGTACGTTTTGAACGGGCATCAATGTTCTGTTTAAGAACAATTGAGAAGTCGACCTAATCAGTACAGGCCATACCCTCTCGCAGGTTGCCTCGGCATCTTCATGCGGGTAATTCATCAGACCATCCCACACGGCACGCCGAACGATGAGATCTTCGCCGTTTTATCGCATTTGACGGAAAGGTTTCCTGCATATGATAATTTCTTTGCAGCCATCCCAGCTGCTCTATACGAGATTGCTTGTGTATTCTGCACCAACTTATTGGTACCAGAATCATATTTTTGCACTGTGAATTTTGATTGAAAGTCTTGCAAAGATTTTTGCTGACCACTTCTGAAACTCCGCAATTTGACCTCCTCTACAGACTACATATTGTTTATATAAGCTACAACTAACGTAGAAGGTAAAGTCGTGAGTTCGTAGTCTTTTATAATATTTATTGTATTTAACCTGGACTCCTAGATCTCTTGGGTGCAGGATCGTAAACTCGTAATATAAACCAAGACGTTTTCTGTTACGTCGCTAAATGAGAAATGGCAATGCACACGTGCCATGTTTAACTGAATTTCTACATGGGATCCAAAACTAATAATAATATAATTAATTTTTAAAATGCGAAACGGTAGGCCTCATTAATGGAGTGGCAAGAAAAAAACGTTTATTACTCAACATAGGCTTATGTGCTGTTCTGTTATCAATATCTGACGTGTAATTATTTTACAGACAGTAAATAAACAACGGGAAATAATTTAATCTTAAGCTGTATTATTTCAAAAAGCAACAGAATAAACACAAGATGAAAACAGTTTTTCTAGTCTATTTGTTTTTACATAGTCAAACAAAATGTGAAATAACTTTTAACGTTAACAAAATTACTTAAAAGATTAGTACCTAATATCTACGTTTAACTTTTGTAATGTTTTCTACTGTATAATACATGTATATAGTGAAAAATAGCAATCAAAAAATTAGTGGTCACTATCTCGTGTCGTCTGCAGGCGTTTCAAATGCCTTAGATCAAGTCCGCAACTGTAACAAAGAAGATCATACATTAGTGATAAACTAGTGAAATTAATACTGCCGTAATATTCAAAATTCAAACTAGTGGAGGTGGGCAATTACCATTCATTGGCATTTCATCAATTTGAGTAGAATAGTACTGTTCAATGTCTCTGAGAATCCGAATATCGTCGTCCTTCACAAAATTAATTGCAACACCTTTACGACCAAAACGTCCAGATCGACCGATTCTAAAAATTAAGGTAAGCATTTAATTTGAAAATGCCAACCTTGACAAGATGTTCATAACCTTAGGGAATTACCTGTGAATGTACAGTTCTCGATTATTAGGGAGGTCGTAATTGATTACCAAAGAGACCTGCTGAACGTCAATTCCTCTAGCCCATACATCGGTTGTGATGAGAACTCGGCTAAAAAGAAAAAACAGCTTCTATAAATATTTCACATTTTAGTAAGGACGGTACTCATTACATACATAATCAGATTCAATAAGTGCAATCCTTTTGTCAGCATCAATTTTTATGTGAAACATTTTAGGTCTTACGTGTGCTGGCTCCGGAACTCTTTCATAATAGCATCACGCTCTTTCTGTGGCATTTCTCCGTGCATCCAAGATACGGTGAAATTGTTTTCCTTCATTTTCTCAGCCAACCAATCCACCTTTTAATCATGATTGAATCAGTTAGTAGTTGATCGACAAATAAAATCATACATACACAGTTTTACATGTTTAAGAGCATACCTTGCGTTTTGTATTGCAGAAAATTACGGCTTGGGTTATCGTAAGGGTATCATACAAATCACACAAAGTGTCGAACTTCCACTCTTCTCTTTCCACAGCAACAAAAAATTGCTTAATACCTTCTAAAGTCAACTCATCGCGTTTGACTAATATTCTGATGGGATCAGACATGAATTTGCTGGTCATTTCCAAAATCTCATGAGGGAGTGTGGCGGAAACAAGAACAACCTGAGAGGCAAAACACAACAGTTAAGCGTAACGACAGCGACACACCGGTGTCGCTCAAATCATATCGAGTTTATTGCAAATAATAGATACACAGTAAATGGGGAAAAAGCAACTATTATTCTGTAATGATTACCTGAGTTGATGGTGGTAGGTAACGATACACATCGTAAATTTGTTCTTTAAAACCTTTGTTTAACATTTCGTCAGCTTCGTCTAGAATAAGCATCTTAATCGCCCTGGTTCTTAAACACTTCCGCTTGATCATGTCTATAAAGGAAGAGATAGTCATTATCAATGTATATTCCACATACTTTACAATGGTCGGTGCTCAGAACACAAATAAAGAACTTACCGAAAACTCTTCCAGGAGTTCCAGAAACAATATGCTGACCGTAGTCCAATTTCCTTATATCTTCTCCCAAATTTGTCCCTCCAATGCACGCATGACACTGGACGTTCATGTAGTCGCCCAGAGCCAGAATTACCTAGATTTAGAAATACCAGGAATGTTATCATTAAAATAAGTTCTAATTCGAATGTAGATACATGAAATTATTATACCATACCTTCTGAATTTGCACAGCCAGTTCACGCGTTGGTGATAAAACCAAGCACTGAGTATCTCGCATAGATGTATCGATAACCTGCAAAGCTGCAATCGAAAACGTCGCTGTCTTTCCAGTACCAGACTGAGCCTGTGCGATTGCATCCCTTCCCTTGACAATCGGTTTAATTGCTCTCTGCTGAATTGCGGATGGTTTCTCAAAACCTGAAAAGTTTACAATCCCAGACAATGCATTAACCCTGAAACATCTCAATCATCTAATTCATTCTACAAAAAAACAGTACTCAAGAGTTCCGAAATGTACCGTAAGCGTATATCCCGCGAATAAGATCCTCCTTCAATCCCATGGAATCAAAGGATTTTAATATCTCCACATTATCGCTAGTTTCAAATTCAACGTTAGTGAGGTCATCCAAATCTGCCTCAACAACCCGTCGACGAGGGGCGGCGGCAGCAGCTGAAGTTGAAGTTGAAGTCATGCTGATTCACCTTAGTCGAATACGGAATGAACGATAATATTACCAAAAAGTTATTTTTTTTTATAAATCACAAGAAACGATTCACAACTAGCAAAGAAGGTTAAATTGGTAATTGGTACAATCCACTCCAAATGCTTCTTGTTGTACGGCGTATTACAAGTGTGCACAATCGGTTATCGCCAGCAATTCAGCTGACAAACCAAACCGTAATCGGCCAGATTGTAACAACGATTTAATGCAGCAGAATTAATTAGCTTCACAATTAAAAACGGTATAGATTAAAATCCGATGGCTATACGGCCTATACGTATTATACACTTTTCAGGGCCGGTGGCTGCTATAGAAAGGAGAGAGAAAGAAAGCGCACAGAGACGACGATGAATGAGCAGGCGGAATTTATTTTTAGAGGTTTTTTTATACGCGCAGGAAATAAGAGAAGACACGATGGCTGTCGAGGAAACCGAAATGCCTCCGCTCGTACGAGCCCCCAGATGGCAGCAAACTGCTAAGCTTTTTACGAATTTTAAATTTTGTTCCAGTCTGTATCTGTCCAGTCCAGACCTCCAGGTCGCATTTTAAATACTTCTGGCGGGACTCACATTTCCCGCCTTTTGTAACTTTTACAATTTATTTTCTGCCTTAAACTTAAAAGTGTTAAAAGAAAACATTAGTATTTAATTAGTATTAGTAGTAGGCCTTCCACACCTGATGAAATCATCAGTACTATCCTGATATGGAGATAGGGTTCCTGATACCTGATGAGCCCCTCATCAGGTACTGATATTTTGCTATTTTGGTTATAGCTAGATAC
>JAQGBT010002590.1:0-23257 GCA_034698585.1 Disparrhopalites patrizii | reverse complement strand
TCTTACCAAAAAAAATCCCTTATAACTCCTAAATTTCCCTTACACTTCTTAGTATAGAAATGTTGTATTCTCAGCCTTTGATTTTTTTCTTGTACAAATAATCCCCTATTTCCTTCCACTGGAGTGGTTCGTATTTTTATATGGGGGATTAAAAATACATGCCGGGGCTTGTAGGAGGAGGCGGAGGAGGAATGTACATTTTGGAATTTACTTTTCTTTGTTCAAGTGTCAGTCATGCAAAAAAGTCATACATAATATTACGTGTTAAAAACAGTCCCGTGCTACGTGAAATAGATTAGAGGGAAGGTGTAGGTAGGTATAGGTCCGTGTGTACGTAAATTCTATATGACTATATGAGGTCCACATTGGACATAGGCGGAGGAGGAGGTCCATGTTTCCCGAGTATTTTCGACGTGTGTTTAAAAGCGTGAAAGGCCATGTACAAGTACTATATAAGGGAGGTAAAAAAAGGAGTAAGTATATCAATAATAATAGTAAAACTTCCTCGTACTACTAATAATCATATGGCTTTATCACCAAGCTGAATCTTATCGCTCTGGGAGGAATGAATAAAACCTCCATATTCTCTCTCTCTCTAGCTCTCCCCATTATATTATTATTTAAGCATTAGTCAAACTTGGACGTGTGGCTGTGTAGAGAATCGTAAATAACACCTGTCATCTCTTTGAAATGATGTGTCGAATCATGAAAGACTTTGCCAGATACAAATTTCTTCCTGCCGTTCCGTCTGTCTCTCTTTTTCTCTCTCTCCCTCTCTCACTCTGTATTTTCTGTTGTTCTTGCAGAGAGAAATAACTTCACAGATCTCGTCTCTCTCTCTCTCTCTCTCTCTCTTCTTTCTGAATCCACGCCTCATGTCTATACTCTTGGAGCCCACCTTTTTTCCCTCTTCTTTTGTGGTCGTCGCCTTCATCATTAGTTCATCATTATTAGGGAAAAGTCTCCCGGGCCCTGCCTCTGTCTCGCACTCTCTCTCTCTCTCTCTCTCTCTCTCTCCTGGAAACTGCTAGCTCCTGCCGTTCCTATTCACGATGCAGAATAGCATTCACTTTGTAGGGAACAAACAACTACAATTTGATTGCATTGCAGCAGTCAAAGAGAGAGAGACAAAAAAAAGAGAGAATAAAAAAGAGAGCGAGAGACACACAGAGAGAGAAACAATGGATGTGGGAGAGAATCGAGTTAATTGTTTGTTGACTTGAGACATTTTTGGTACATTCTTCTCCTTCAAGGAATGTCTTTGCTGGGAGGTTTCTTTGGCAATCCAATTACCATGCATGTTCCTGCTCTTGAGAGGAATAATAAAAACAATAAAAGGATCTTGTATATATGTATAAAAAAAAGGATAATCTAAAAGCCATTACCATGCCGTGAGCAGAAGAAAAAAATGTACCAAACCGTATGTGCGCATTTACAAAGCCAAATTATTTTGGTTTCCTCCGTGGAATTGTGTGCAATTTTTTTGAGCCAACTTCTATGTTTGTGACGGATTGTGGGAGATGACGATGGGATTTTCTTGTCCATTTTCTTCTTCATTTGGTGGCGGGTAGTGGAGTTTATTTTTTTTTTTCATTTATTTTCCTCCGCTTTTACTTTTTTTTTGGTTAAATTCTGACAAAAAAAGATCAACGAAAAGTGGGGGAGTGGAAGAAACGTAAGTAAAGTGGAAAATTCACAATTTCATGTGAGCGGCAAAAATTTGATGAAAATATATCAAGAACACCGGCAGACGGGAGAGAGACAGGGAGAATGGATAGTTAGACAAAAGGAAAGAGCGAGAGAGAAAGAGAGAGAGCGAGAGAGAGAGAAACAAAAGGGGAAGGGAGAGAGAGAAGGAAAGAAAAGGGAATTAATTTATTACCTTTTGATCCAGCAGAAAGGGAATTGAAAGGGTAAACATGTCTCGTATTTTTCATTGATATACCCCCATTTACTTCCTGCACATAGTCTCAACGTATTTTTTCTTCTAATTTTTCCAGTTCAACCAATAGTTTCCTTCCTTATTGCATTTTCCCTCTCGTGCCTCTCTCTCTCTCTTTATAATATTAGTTGTTTACAAAGGATTTTTTGGGGAGTTTTTTCCCCTTCCATTATTTTTATGCTATAATCCAGTGCACACAAAAATGGGTGATGTATGAAACGTGGAAATCCTCTGGGTACGAAAATATACGGGGGAAATAAAGGGGATGAAGGGCTATGGGAGAGATAAATGAAGAACAGGCCTCGTAGTATTTACTCTTCCCCCCCTCCGCCCCACGAATTCTCACGTTCTAAAAAAGTCGGGAATTCATTTACTACACCATGCCATCCCAATTTACTACACGACTACTGAATTTTCATCTCCGGTGTTACATTTAATATTCTCCCTTTTGTCTACTATTTTTTTTTCTACACACAAGCCGTCCCACAAGCGTTACTAATCTTTGTAGTTTGGTTCTTCACCATTGTACTTTTTTTTTATCTTTTTTTGATAGTCACCGTAACAATTTTTTTCGTTCACTTTTCCGGTTGCGCCTCCCTTTTTTTTGGAGAAAAACCTTCCCCATAGATTAAGTGACCGTTCCATGTTCTGATTTTCATCATTTAATTAAAG
The DNA here is from genome assembly GCA_034698585.1 of Disparrhopalites patrizii. Classification (NCBI taxonomy): domain Eukaryota; kingdom Metazoa; phylum Arthropoda; class Collembola; order Symphypleona; family Sminthuridae; genus Disparrhopalites; species Disparrhopalites patrizii. Next base: position 20,643 of record JAQGBT010002590.1, on the reverse strand, counting down.
TCCTTTGTCCCTGGAATAATGTTTTAAATGAAGTGCCGTCCCAAGTGAGCTGACTGACACTCACCCCTCACTCATTGTCTCCATAATCCCAGATAAGAATCGAAGGCTCCTCCTATGAATCCCTTCAAAGGAAATGGGTATATTACCGAAAAAAGCGCTATTTTTATCCCCAGTTTTACCCCAAGTTGTAGAGTTATCTCGTTGTTGTCGTGTGCCCAACCTTCACACCTTTCAATTGCCCTCCTCCCCCCAAGAAATATTTTTATGATGGCTATTCCTGTCCTCCTCCCTTCAAAAATATGACGGCTTGTTTTGAGAAACAGTGAACAGGTAAATGTATTTGTTGTTGACAGACAAGGCGAGGCAATAAACTCAAGTTTGTTTGTACACGACCTGTCTCTTTTGAGGACTAATTCACTTTTCCATGTTTTCCCTCATCCATCCCTTTCCTAAATTTAGAATCATCCTTTTGAAGGGTTGAGGCAATAAAGCAATTTATTGCCACGTGGCTCCTGTCCTCTAGATTGTATGGGGAGACGAAATAAGATAGGATATCAACTCATGAATGACAAAGTGGATAACATGACGAAAGATTAGATCAGAGTAAAAAAAATGGAATCAAACACAAGCTAAGGACTAACGGCCATGTCGGCGCTCGTTTTGAGGGCTCTGAGGCTGCCTTCAAGGGTTCCTTTATGCGTATGTATATGCCTAATTCTTTAATGGCAGCCTCTCCCGTCCACATGTACAGGATCTCCAGAGTTATAGACGCCATCCCAGCCCTTCCTTTTTATAGGCTTTTCCCTTTCGGTCTTCACATACGTGTTCCCTTAAATGTCAATGACTGTAGTTTGTGTACATTTTCCCGTAATTGGGCTCAATAAAAGTACCAATGTCAAGGTCTCGGCAGGTAAAAATGGAGAAGCACTGGCTGAAATCCGTGTAGTTTTCGAAATATTCTCGAATTAGTTTCAGTTAATGTGAGGATCAATTTTTATAGAATAAACTTCCATTTGTCCGCGTCTTTCTGCCTTCTAGTGGGCTTAATTAGCTGTTTAGTGGCTGATGAGTTTGGATTTAACAGAGACTATAGCAGGCGGCATTTATTACTGTGGTGGCTATAAGTAGGCGGAAGTGGGAAGAAGTGCCTCTGTCGTTGGCGGAGGAAATGAGTGTAAAAAATCTTCCTTTCTGGAAAAATGTCCGACTAGATCTAGTGGATTTGGGAGGGAACACGTTCATGAACGATTCATTTTGGTGCGGCTTCACAAAAATTTAAGTCCAATTTCTACTTCCTCTTACCATCTGTCTTGATTTCACCAGTTTAAATTATTTATCCCCATCGCTATGCACCAGGAAGAACAGGAAGAAAGGAGTCTGTGTTAGACTCTGTCTCTCTCTCTCTCTCTCTCTCTCTTTGGTTGTCTCTCTCTTTCTCTGGCTTCCACTCGGCTTTTCCTGTCCGGTTGGTGTCTCCCTCCATCTTGCAATTAGTTGTCTGTCCATGTACAGGGTGCCTCCAATATTTCAAATGGAAAGCATGCGGATGTTTTCCTGGGATTTGATATTGGTAAAAAGAATGATTCCCCGGATCTTTGAAGCCCTTTCCGCGTGCATTTTTGAAGTAAAAAGAAATAAAAATGTGTGATAGGTGGTTGGATTCCCTCTCAGGAAAAGGCGGAGGAAGCGGAGTGGAGGAGGCAGGGATGTGTGTAGTATAGATTAAGAGGGAAAACAATTGGACATCTTGAGAATGTTTTAAATATGAAAGGGATGAAAAATACATTGTGGCTGTTTCACGAGTGTCAAAGAGTGAAAAAAATCGGGTTCTTCTCCCTTTTCGCCCCCCCTTTTTTCTCCATTTCCCAAACGGCAAGTGTGGTAACACCCCGTGTTCATATAGGAATGGGTTCCCTCGAAAGAAAAAAAAAGGAGTGTGAGAAAGTTATTTTAAGACGTTCTTTCAACTCCCCACATACTAGAGGGAATTATGTATGTAATGTATATGATAGTTGTACAAAAATAAGGATTTGCTGTAGTACAACATGAGTAATATTTTTTTTTCTTCTCTTTTTCTTGTTGCATGTCTTGTGTAAATGGGCACACAGAGAGGAAACGTGGTCGACAGACGTACACCCGTTACCAGACACTAGAGCTGGAGAAAGAATTCCATTTCAATCGTTACCTCACTCGAAGAAGACGAATTGAGATTGCCCATGCCCTGTGTCTGACGGAGCGTCAAATCAAGATCTGGTTTCAAAATCGGAGGATGAAATGGAAAAAGGAGAACAAGACGAAAGTGAACGAGTCAAATTCATCTGGCAGTGACAATGGTCTCAACTCAGAAACCAATACCCCACTCTCACTTGATCAATGTCTTCTGGATGATACCAATTAAAAAGTTACCAATAATTTTTTCTTTTTTTGGATTTTTTCATTTTTTTAGAGCACGATCCTAACAATTCAAACTCACCACCTTAAACAGTTGAAGCCAGACAAGAAGAACAAGAGAAAAATGTCGAAAACAAAATTTACTAAAAAAAACAAAAATCTGCTCTCCAACTACTACAACTTGTCATTTCTTCATCCCCTTTGTAAGTACATTTACATCCTTTGAACAGAAACCAAAACAAACTAGAGAAAAATACTGCAAGGGCAACTCCTCCCACTATTTTTCTGGATTCATTCATCATCCTTGTACCATCGTTTTTTTTGGGGGGGTGGAAGATCCCAAAAATTATAGTTCCTTACTTTTTTGAATATTTTTTTTTGAAATGTTAAAAATGTAGAATGTAATTAGAACCTCATACCATTACCCCCGAAAATATCTCCAGCACCTACACATTTGTAGTAGTCGGTGAGGTTATCCATCTTTGAATCTCCTTTTTCTCTTTTTCTGTAAAAAAAAAGAAAGGGGAAAAAACGAGGGAAGAAAAAAAACAAGAGGGAGTTGGAAGGAATTTTCCTGACACAGAGAAAGACCACATTTTACGAGGATGCGAACACATGAGGAAGATGATGAAGGAAGCCAGGACGGGAGGAATTTTCACAATAGCAAAATGACAACATGGTACAACACAAACAAAAAATTTCTTCTCAAGCCCCAGGAAAAAAAAACATAGAAGGAAAGTAAACAATTAAATGGTTTTAAAAAAAAATTTGAAAATTGAAAAAAAAATTAATTCCCCCAAACTTTGAAAGTACACATTGTATCCTTATAGTATACGTAATATATATTAATGTATTAAATTATTATACGTGTTTAAAAAAATGTGTAGTTTTCATAATAGGAACACAAAAAAATATTTAGATGACATAATAATTGCTATAGGAATATATATCTCTATATAAAATACTTACGTACGTAAGGGAAAACCTTTTTTTTTTTGCTGTATACGTATTATACGAGAACCTTCCCCAACTGTGACAAAGTTACCAAGAGAAAAGAAGAAGTGTATGCAGCCTCTTTACATATATAATTACGGTAATATTTAATATATTATAATGGCAGTATATGACAGGGGAAGATACGTAATAAAAAATACGAGAAGGTAGTAAGTAATAGAGGGACAACAAATTGCATACATAAAAAGAAGGAAAAAGAGAGATACGGGAAGGAAAGGAGAGAAAAAAAACGCATCGTCAAATGAAACATACGTAATAGATTAGTTTGATAATGATCTACAAGGCGTCAACTGAGCATCTGTACATTATTATTCGTGTATACTACTAGTAAAACTACTACGACTACTATTACCCAGGTCATTAATATTAAAACGTGCATAAGTTTTTTGTTGATTTTTTTGTTCATTCGCCTGTCGTCCTCCTTTTTTTTGTGGGTGTTATAATATTATAAGCGAGAGTATTCGAGTACAATGAGAATGATTAATTATTATTTATTTAATTAATTAATTAATTATTACTATATATATATATTCCAGCACAGAATTGCTACTGTTACTATATTTACTGGGTTTTTGACTACAAAAAGAAAAAAAAACGGCGTATACGAAATAACCCCCCTTGAATCCCCCAAAAATACATATACTTCCCTCTCTTTGTGTATATTTTTAGCGTAAAAACATATTCTCTCTCTCTCTCTAAATGTATACATGTATAATATTAAATTTGCAATATATATCTCTATAATAATTATTATTATTGTCATCATCATATATTTATATATAGGCGAGGGGTTCGTGCAAGAAAGTGTTTGTTTTTTTTTTGTTCTTTATTGTTTTTTTTTTATTTTTAAAAGATTGTGATTCAGTTCATTTAAATAATGTTACTATTAGTAAGTATGATCTAAAAAAAATTGTTATTACAGCGAATATTTTGTTTCGTGTGGAGAAAGGAGGAGGAAGAGGAGAAAATAGTGCAAATAGTGTGTATTTGAGTGATTTCTACAAAACAATTCTTCCAAAAAAAAACGAATAATCAGAGTGACAGTGTTTTTTTAAATTCCGGTTTCTACCAGTGAAATTTTTTTTCCCCGCTGTGTGTGTGCGTGTGTGACATGTGGACGACCACCGACGGGACAAAAATGGACGAACATTTTCCATGGATTTTCAACTAATAATAATTTTTTAATTTCTTTGGGAGGAAAATCCGATTCACTTTCTCCAGAATTCTCCAACATAAATTAAAAGCTGTGGTGGAAAGAAAAAGGAAAGAGGAAAGGAAAGGAAATCCGAACAACAACAGTGCGTGTCAAGTTCAAAACTTGCTGTGTTATAGTGTGTCTTCTTGTGTGTAAAAAGAACGAGGGGAAACCTTCCGATGAGGAGAGTTATGGTCGTCGGTAAAGATCGGAGACATGCGTATTTTAAGAAAAGTGCGTGTGTGTGGGGAGAAGCCAAACACACACTGAAGAGAGAAAAATAATAGGAAACACACAAGTCTCACACACACTCCATACATAATGTTTTTTTTATGTTGGAGGGAAAAAAACTCTGAGAGAAAACCCATCCGGTTTCTCCTAGAGGCAAAAGGCGGAGGAGGATGAGGAGGAGGAGGAAGGGAGTGAAAAAGAGGAGATCAGCATCAGATGATGACATATGAAGAAAAAGGAACATGTTCCTTTTAAGCGTGAATCATCGACTTGGGATGAGTATCCAATTTTTTTTATTTTTTCTCACACATATGCTATTATAATGCTATTTTTCCCTCCCTTTTTTCTCCCTCAAAATTATTTATTTTAAAGGAAAATTTACTCCTCCTCCCATTTTGCTCGTTTTCAGTAGTTAAAAAAAATACACGCTTCATCATTTAATTTCCGAATTTAAAATACAGGAAAATTCGCATAATTAGAGCATAAATGCAGACAGGAGCATAATGAGTAGTAGTTTATTTTTTTGGGTTCGCATATTGTATACAAAAATAATTTTGACCTCATGAACTGTATACTGCGTAGTAACTATAGGACGCTTCATGTGCTTACATACATATATACGACACCATAGATTTTTTTTCATAATCTTTAGAGAGAAAAAAAAAGAAATTTCAGTATTATCTTGTCAAGTGAATAATTAGCGTGGCTATTAAACTGAGTATACTAATGATTTTTACATCCCTTTGCAGAATATGTAGAGGCAACAAAGTTATACGATTATTAATACGAAATAATTTTAGGGCTACAATATTTTTTATTACAGAATATATAATTCGAGTCATTAGAAAACCGCTTTTTTTGGCCCAATTAAATGGTTAGGAGAAAATCCGAAAAATTAATTTGGAAGGGAAAGAAATAATTCCGGAAAAAGGTTGCTACTAGCCACTAAATTATGGATTTTTCCCCTGCTAAACCAATTGTACTACAAGAAACGTTTCCGAAAGTATACGATGAATACAAAGAAGAATTAGTGTATACATTTGTAACTGGTATACAAATTAGTGGTATAGTTTTTTTTATTAAATTTTTTTGACAAAGAATTTTAATCCTGCTCCAAACGTTGATGGTTTGATTTGGTTCATGGTGATTTTCCAAGTATACGAATTTCAATTGAGTATTATTGCCCTGATTTGTTTTTGCAATGATGCTACTAGGATATGTTGCATAATACGTTATTTTAAGCTTATACAGTTAGCATAATTTTTAATGACTTTGAATCAACACATAGAAAACAAAGGAAATTGACTTAAGATAATCTTGGCTAAATTTCTTAGGGTCCATCCACACAAACTTCTCCCTCCCCCCAAAAAATTCAAACTATGAAAAGGACGTTATTTCAATTTTTTTCATTTTTTTAAGGAAAAAGATATTTTTACCACGTTTAAGGGTGTAAATACTGAGAAACAAAATATATTTCAAAAGGTTTTTCATTGATGTGCTGTGTAAAATTAATATTTTCTGTCTTTATCGAGTAAGTGAGGAAAATGATTGGAAAAAGCTAAACGTCAGTCAATGTCTTTAAAAACGTATTTAAATTATTTTATGGCCATTAAAGGCACTCTTAGGCCAATTTGGAAAACTTGCTTCGATACAAAAAATAGGTGAGAAATTTTTGGTGTTTAATTAAGCTCCATTTTAAAGTCAGCTTGAAATCCATAAAAACGGAGGATTTTTAGTAACTAATCAACTAATGAATTTTCGTCTCCTATGATAATGAAATAGGATATTAAGTAAAGGCTAAATTTGTTAAAAACAATTTGAAGGATTCCAAAACAAAGAAAATGAAAAAAGTGTGAAAATTTTTTAGGGGGGAAAATCTGGGATAAGAACAACACTTGATATAGTTAAATTAAAAGCCTGTATGCATACGTACATACTCTCATACATCCTCATATACCAATTATTAGCATGGAAAACAAGGACATACTGGTAGTAGTCAAAATAAAAACTAAAAATTGTGTATAAAGTAATTAAAACATATTCTATATAAGGATACCCACAACTACCTATAAACTCGATATATATATATACGAAAATAATGTATAAATAAGAAAAAGTATATATATATTGAGTACTCCTACATAGACTTTCACCCTTTCATTGTGTATGCGATGATGCTATTATGAGTAAACTACTACTATTATTATTACTATTATTATACATATGTAAGATTGTATAGCTATTATTATTAATAATATTTACTATTACTGCTATATACATATATTCTACGGAAAAGTATGATAGCATAATAATGGATGAAGATACCGGTGAGGAATATTTCAGAAAAAAATGATGATGACGATGATGATGATGATGAGAAAAGTACTAAGATTCATTGTACAATGTATTAATATACATACATATATACACATATATATATTACTACTATTATTATAATCTATACCAATTATCATGATAAAGCGTCAATGATTGATTCAGCGTAAAGCACTTGTTTTTATTTTTCTCGAGAAAAAAACATTTATTTCCTCTCAAAGATCTGTATATAATAGCAATGTCATTAACATCTCACTTTATAATATTAGATTCCGCATAACTAAAGGACATGTCCATACAATCAAGTAGCCTTTGCATATGACCTGGTAAAAACCAGGCACGATTAACTAATCTTCACGGAAGCTCCCTTTGGTACAACTATTCAATTTGTTCTATCAATTATTTTTACATTCACACAAACAATATCCAGTTAACACCCTATTACAATTTGCGTAACTGGTTAACGAAGGAAAACTATATAATTCTGTCATCGCCATTCTTTCCACCAAAAAAAAACATCCCCCACGGTGGCAAGTGCGTGTGTACAAGTGCATTGCATTACATTGAAGATAACAGAAAAAAAACCAGAAATGCATACGGGAGGATATCAAACAGAAAAAAAGTACAAGTAGTAAAATGGTGATGATGGTGGTAAAATATGAGTAATAGAGAGAACATTGTTTAAAAGGGGGAGATAATTAGGGTAATAAAGTGTTAATGCTGCAGTAAGTGGAGAAAGAGTCAGGGTGGAATGAATGAAGGAAAAAGAACAGGATTTTTATGGAGTTATGATACAAGGATTTAGTTTTATGGCCGACATTTATGTGCTCTCTGAGTGTCATAAAGGTAATAAAAAGGTATGATGGTATGGCAAAAGGTACTCTTCCCCCTCTCTCTGGCTTCCCCTTTAGTTAACACATGTGAGCTCTGGTTCCTTCTCCTCATGTTGCATTGCGTGTGGAACAACAACATTGGTCCTTACATACCTCTACATATGTAATTATGCTGGGAGGTGAATATATACATATGGGGTATTTTTTTGGGGAAAAAAATTCTAGAGAAGAAACATGAAAGAAAAAGGAAGCGGTTGTTGTTTGTTGGGGAAAAGGAGGAATCATATGGTTAAAAGGTACAGAGAGAAGCTGAGGGAAAGAGAAAAGGGATGTATAGAATAGAACATGTTTTTTGGGCATCTCTCTCCGTCTCTCTCTCTCTCTCTCTTTCTCTCTGTAGACTGTTGGCTTGACTCAGTTTTGTGCTCACTCTGTGCCTGCATATATGTACATACATGTGTCTAGGGGTATATTGGGCTAAGGTTTTTGTGGTAATACTTCTTTCTCGCTCGTCTCTCCCTCTCTCACTCACTCAGTCTGTGGTGCTCTCGGGTGGGAGTTGCTGTTGGTCGACAGTGATTAATCGTAGTTAGGAAGGATCGGGTGGAGTTGAACGTGGAAAAGTATGGCTGCTTGGCTAAGGACGAAGTTCCATTGGCAGATCTCTGACACGACACTCATGATATGATAATGAGAATAAATCGTATCTCATTTCCAACTGTCAATCAAAAAGTGAGGCGAAAACTTTGGGTCTCTCGTCTCTCTCTCTCTCTTTCTCGCTTCGTCTCTCACACGCTCTCTCTCTCTCTGTTCCTGCTCCCTCCCTTTTTTTCCCTCCCTGTATATTATCGTCAACTGCAGACGTCTGGTGGCTCACCTTCTAACTTTCATTCCCTTCAACTCATCACAAGTTGGCGTTCAAACTACACCTTCTGCCTTTACGGACGGGCTTTTTTAGCCCTTTTCTCTCTCCCTTTTCCATCTCACAACTTAATCCCTGAAGCTTCCACATGAAAAAAAAATTTTTCCCTTCATCCTCTCCTCTCTGTGCTCATCCTTTGACACACGCGAACCACCAGGGGGATGGGAGCTACAAAGGACGGGTTGAGAGGGAAAGAACGGGTTAAAGGAGAAAGAAGGAAAGAGAGAAAGAGACAAATTCGGGGATTTTAGGAGAAAACTGGGAAGGAGTAGAAATTCCGCGGAAATCCTTGCAAAAGGGTGGGGAAGAGATGAAAAGGGAGAAGGATTCTATGAATAAAAAAAAATTAGAAAACAAATGTAGGGTTTAGTACACATACAAATACTGGCATTAGGCCAACCTCTGATTTGATCTGGTGTTTGCACATCTTGTCATTATCTGATTAATGGCTCTTTCCAAAAAGTTTCCTTCCACACACGTTTTTCTTCTTCACCTCCTCTTCCTCCTTTGCTCCCTCCGCTCGTCCTCCTCCTCTTCCTCCTCATGTTCTTCTTCCATAACTTTTTAATTCTTTCACAGGAACTTTTGCTTTAGTCATTTCATATGTAAATCCTTTTCCATTCTGCCTTTCTAGGGATTCCTTCCTTGCCTTTCTTCCCTCAAAATAGGATGGAAGCGTGGGTGGGCAATCATCTTGTCTTTTCCCTTCTCTTTCGACTCCCATTATTTCCCCTGTTAAACTTCTGCCGAAGAAATCAGAGTCCTAATATCTACTTGGAATGGCTGGTTAATCGTTGAGCATTACACTAATTAAATTGGGATGAAGGAGAGAAGGGGAGAGCAAGAGAGAGAGAGAGAGAGAGAGAGAGAGAGTTGATTATACATTCTTGAAGGATCCCACAAAATATTTTTTGATAGGTACGAGAGAAATTTCTGGATTCCTCCTATCATCTCCGTTTTGTCTTGGGCCTATGATTATAATTCTCATGCCCAATATTTCAAAGGGTGGTGGTAACCTGAGATTGTCCACATGATAAAATCCCTTGTTTTTTTGGTTTTTTCTTTGTACCCATAATGTTAGCCAGTTGTCGAGCGTATGTTTCTTCTGGGGTGTACAATTAAAGCCGAATTTCTTGACTACTGGCATGTACCGATTAGCCAAGATAGATGTGTGCACTCACACCCAGGTAATTACTACTTTTAACTGAAACTGCAACGACAACATCAACATAACTCTCTCTCCCCTAACCTAGCCCATGGTGGAAAGACTGGAAGGGATTATTTCTCACTCCTCCCCCTCCATTTTCATTTTAATTACTCCCATGTCCCCATGTCCCCATATTTGTTTTGGTCTCCCTCGAAAGTGCGGAGGAAAGCTTTCCCTGGCCAAGACGTGCTTACAAATCTTCAGGAAAAGCGAGGCATGCGTGTGGGATTGTAAATAAAATTAGACGTTGACCCTCCTTTAATAACAATTTTATGACATGTCCCACTTCTCCCTTTTCTCTGGGTACATTCTTCTTAGGGGATTAGCTGCAGCATTATTATTATTATTATATTTATAAGATACACTTATTCTCAGTGTTCAAAGGATTAAAATGCAACCACCGGCTTTTTTGGTTTCTGGTTCCTCCGATTTGGATCCTTGTAGGAAAAGCCGGGAATTTCTGCTGGTACAGATAACTATGTGCGAAGACTCTTGTTCAAAATCGTTTTGTGTGGGAATTTTGGGGTCAAAGGTCGGTGTGGGAAAATTCGCTAGTAAAAGCAGGGTCCCATTTTTAGAATTAGCCTTCACCTCACCCTTTTTTTTGTCTCCTTGTCTCTGTCCAGGTGAAATAATAGAGTCATCCAGCATCTTTCTGAGTATGCAGCTTACCTCTGATGAGAACGTTTCCTTAGATTCTCCCTTATTACAGAGAAAACAGAGAATTGCCTGGGCACAATGGCCCGTCATAAAACAAGGTGTCCCTTTCTGTCACTTTACCCTAACAATTTTATTACGCCCTTCACTCACACCTTTTGTATTACGTCAGTAAAACCCTTCCACGTTCACAGGAACCTGAAGAGGCAGAGAGGCACATGAGGTCTTTCAGGACTTACGTCAATGATGTTGTAAAGGAGATGCTTATGCAATAGAGACGCATGACCTTGACCGGTCATTCCAATAGCAGAATACCACCTACAAAAAAGAGCTAGAAAGGGTAGAAGCACAAAATAAACAAAATAGTAGGATGGGAATTATATGAGGAAACAATTTGGAAGGAAAATGTCTTCGAAAATAATAATATAACCGGGATTTTTGCTGAACTTTAAAATAAATCTAATAAGTCAGGTAAATAACAGATAAATTGGAGTAGAAACTGAGCAGAAATTAAAGGACGGGTTGAGATGTTTTTAAATAAAATAGTTGTAAATAGAAGGCGAATTTCCACTTGCAGAGGGTGGAGACAAAGGGAGGCATTGAGTAACTGGTGCTCGTCTCGAATCTGAACTAGTAACATAGTTTACACTATTAATAGTATTAAAATGATCATTTATGGGAGAAAGTCAAGAGAGGGAAGTGTCGACGGGTGAGTGTAAAATACGGAAGTTGCGCCCAGGACCAAGAAATATTCATGGACGTATTGCATTTATTATTAATGTGGGCATCATCATCATTACTACGATCAGAGACACCGAATGCCAAGCCATCATTTATGGGCAAGGCAGATCCTCCTTTTCCTTTTTTTAAATAACTTCCCTACGCTTTCATTTATAAAGGAATCTTTTTACACCATCCGAATCTTTGCTTGTGCGGAAGTATAACGCATCTTTTATAAATGGATGAATTCTACGGAGAGAAAGAGAAAGAGAGAGAGAGCGTGAATCGGAAGAGAGACAGTGAATTGAAAGAGCGAGTTTGAACTCACGCAAGGAGGGAAGTCACATCCATAAATGTCAGTCAATGTCATAAAGCTAATTAACACTATATCACCTTCCACTTGAAGTTCTCTCTCCCTCTCTCTGTCTCTCTCTCTTCAATTCCAACCAACAGAGAGTTTATGGAATTCCTAGAGACAACCTGATTTGTAAAATAATTATTTCCCTGTTTTCAAATAATTGATCAATGTTCCAGGACTCTGTAACGCTTAAACTCTTGTCTTTTCTCCCATTTTTTTTTGTCCGGAGGTTGTTAAAACGTAATTCCGCAGGCAAAAATCCAACGTCTCACCCCAAATTGTACCATCCCATTTCGAATCTATATACATTAGGTACATATTACGACCATAGAAGTTACTACTTGTACTTTACTCCTCTCCGGCACATGACCTGACACGAAATCTTCTCCACATTTGTCTCCTTCCATATTTTCCCATGATCTACTAGGCTAGAGGCTAGGAATTGGGCATTAATACAGGAGCTGAGGCAATGTACATATTGTTCCGTACTGGCCATAGATTTTTCTTCCAAAATAACATTCTTCAAAAAGTGAGCATGTGTCTAGTTTAAAGAATTCTCGGGGTATGTACGCATTTATTCCCATCCTATTTCATGCTCCCTGTCTCTCTCTCTCTCTCTCTTGCCCTTCTCGTACTGGACCAGAGGGTTTTGGGAGTAGCGCCGTGTTGTTTTCGGGCAGAAGACGGGGCGACGACGACGAAGAAGGAGAAGGAAGAGGGGAAAGATTGAAAAGAAGTAGAGAGAGAGAGAGAGAGAGAGAGAGGAAGAGAGAAAGAAAGGGAAGAATATTGATGCATGTCCCTTTACCTCTATACATAATAGCCAAGCATGGGTTTTTGATGCTAGAGGGTAAACTGATGGAACAGAAAATGGCCGGAATCGAAACGATAAATCATTTTGGACAGACGTTCGCTGAAGAAGAAAGAGAGAAACACGCCTTCCTTTCAATCATTGACTCTTGCATCCATTTTCGCTCCGTTGGCACTACACACACACTCACTCTTTCCCTCTCTCTCTCTCTCTCTCTCTTTGGGGCTTCTCTCTCCTTCTACAGGACGACCACGGGGAAGAAGAAAAGGACGAGGAAGAAGAAAAGTAAAGTATGTGTGTGAATGAGAGAGAGAGACAGAGAGAGAGAGAGAGAGTTGGAAAAAATTGCTTGGGCTCACTTTGGATGAAAATCCATCTCCACTACTACTAGCACCACAACGAAGTACACAGACGCTTTCTCTGCCCTTTTCATGTTCTGCATCATCCTCCTATTTTTATTTACACTCCCAGTCTACACCAATCACAACATGGACTGCCAGGGCAGATACTAAAACAACTACAAATTTTATTTAAACATGCGTGCCTTTTTTTTTTGTTGACAGCGACACCCCTTTTTCTTCTCATTCCTACGGTAATGCCAAGCGTTTGTGGTGATTTGATCCAATTTTTATTCAATTATAAATTCTCACACCTACTTATGGGTTATTAGTGGTAACAGTCCCCTAAATGCTCCTGGGAGACTTCAAGGGATTTGATTCATGTCTAAAATCCCATATTTCGTGAATCAAGAGAATAGTTGTCATAATGTTTGTACTGGGACACACGGGAAGAAGGAAGAGGCTGGTAATGAAGAAAAATATTTCATGATGAAAGAGAGAGAGAGACGAATTCTCTCTCCCCACGATGATGATGGAAACGAATGTCAGCCTTATTTTTTTCTGTATTTCTCCCATTTCCTTTCCCCTCCTCCTCCTTTTCGGTTTCTTTTTTTCCAAGGGAATGTCTTTTGAACAAGGAAGGAAATCAGAGGAGAAAAGGGGAAAAAATACTTTTAGTAAGCTTGTACATTGCAAATTCCCTCCTCCTCCTCCTTCTTCCCCTCCCCCACATGAAGGGGGATAAAAAGAAAGAGGAAGAGAGAGAGAGAAACATTCAATGAAGAAAAAAATATTGGTTACTTTCGGTATGTTAAGTCTATTATATACTGGAGAAATACATGGAGCCTTAAAAAATTGAAAGAAGAGAGAGCGAGAGAGGGAAAGACAGAGAGAGGGAGAGAGAGAGAGAGAGAGAGAGAAAGAGAAAAAACACATACAGATGAAGGGTTTTTCCTTGACAGGGATAGATTCTTACATAGTTTTGCTTTTCGCACATTTTTTCTCTCCATTCTCTCTTTTTCTCCCGTTTTTTTGCCTCCATATATTTCCTATACTTGCTCCTTACTCAAAGCTATTTTATTCCTGCAAAGTCTTTCAAGTGCTCTCGTTTTTTTTTCTCTCTCTCTCTCTCACTTTTTTCCTTGTGTTGTAGTTGGGAAGAGAGAGAAAAAATGTTATATCCACGCAATGTGGTGTAGCGGTGACTATAGAAGGGAGAGAGAAAAAGAAGGAGAATTACGTGAAAGAACGTTGTTGGTGGGTTGTGACGCCCATTTTTAGTCATTTGACTTTGAAAAAACTCTTCTCCTAATAGATGAAACATTCACTTCAGACCCCACCATTTTTCAAAAGTTTTATTCGATTTATCACAAGCTCTTGAGAAAAATTGAAGAAGCAGAAACATTTTCACTCTAGTAAATTCAGGGAGACGTTCTTTGTCAGGGAAAAAAAAAGTTTTTTTTTTCGCCACAAGAAAAAAAATACGTGCATATGTATGTATGTGTGTGAAAGAGGAGGAAGAGTGAAAAAAAGGAGGGAGATGAACATGGAGGGGAAGTATACGGAGGAGCTCAAGGCAAAAATGAAATCCACCTGTCTCCTCTTCCCCTCTCCTCATCCTCCTCATCCTCCTCCTTCTCTTCCTAGTTTTAATTTCTCCCGAAGAGCTCTTTCCCCCCTCTACTCCCTCCTTTATCCTTCCCCTCCTTCCTTCCTTTCCATCCAAAATAATTGGTTTTAATGAACTTTCTTCCACCGTCGCACTCACAGAGGTAAGTCTGGTGTAAAAACAAATCTTTTTTCTTCTTTAAAGAAATCTTTTTTTTTGCGCCAAAATCTCTAAGAAAATATACAGACTCTTATTTCCTGGCGTATAGAATTAATTACAACAAAGACTTTTGAGACAGGGAAAAAAGTTCCTGCTTTTTTGTCAAACACGGAGGAGGAACTTACCAGGAGGAGGAAGACAAAGAAGAATACGGAGAAGTCGGAGTATCTTTTTCTTTCCCTCCCCTACTTTTTCTGGGGGAAAAAAAAGCCGGGAGGGAGGAAGAAGAAGGGTCCATGGGGAAAGGACAGGGAGGAGAGAGACAAATGAAAGCCTGGAACAAGTGTGTACTCTTTGATTGGTTTTTTTTTCTCGCTCCAAAAAATTAGTGCAGTCAGCAAACCATGATGGGAGTGAATGAGGAGGGAGCTTCACCATACGATGGAGGGGCGGAGGATGACTCCTCACAATATGGGAAAAGGGGATCCCGAGACGAGGAGGACGAAGAATCCGGAAAAGAGGAGGACGAGACACTCCTGGAGAAGAATGAGAGAGATTCTCGGGGAAGAGAAGTCAAATTGAGAGACTCGGAAGACGAAGTTGGGAGGGAAGACAAGGAAGGAAAAACCCGGAAACTCCAAGAATGAAAGGGAAAGAAAGCCATGAGCAAATTTTCTTTTCCCCTTCTCCTCTCCTGCCATTCTTCAATCTCGTAAGTACATTTCATGTGTATATAACCCCCGCAGAAAAAAATGCAATTCCCTAGCAATTTCTCCACTTTTTTTTCGGGGCTCTTCAATGAGAAAAATCAGTCAAGTTTAATCTCTTGGGAGAAAATGCCTGCTCCAATAATTTTTTTTCTTTTTAATTATCTACCAATTTCTTACCTTCCCTCCTTTGACTTTCTTCATTTTTGCATTATACATAGAATGTAAGCCTATGGAAATCAGTATGTATGCGCTGTTTAGATTTGCCCAGGAAGCAATTACAAAAAGTAGATATCAATCGTATTTTGTTTAGTTCTTTAGATTTAAAATATTTATTTCCTGTTATCTATTATGCTTAACTGTGCATGAATATATGATGAAATTCAAAATTTAACATATGTATTATGTATACCTTTTAATGTAATGCTCTAGATCCTAGACTGATCTTATCAATCGCCTAAAAAGCCCCGGCATCCTTTCATTGCAGTTCATTTTATTGCGAAACCGGTTGAATTACAAATCCCTTCCTCCAGGAGAAAGCCTGACCCTCCAGCCGAGTGCTATGGCTCTCTTCTTAATTATAAATTCAATTCCACTTTCTAATTCAGCGTGTTCAATTGGCTTAATATAGTTTTACATGTCCAATTAAAAACAACATTTGAATTCTCGCGCCTCAACGAAAGCTTTAAAATCCCCATTATGTTCCGATCCAAATCCATTGAATTAAGTACATTCATATGAAATAATATGAATAGAAATATGGGCCATGAAAATGGTCAGAATACAATCCCATTCACTTGAAAGTTTCATAAGCATCCATGCTCTGACATTTTCCCTCATGGAACATTCCACACAAAGCGAAACTGACCCTCCACCTGTCACACGTACAGTGCCAGCTTTTTTTTTCTCCTCTTATCTTGGCCTTTCCTTCAGGGTCAATCTAAAAAAACTGACCCTTTGCATTTAAAAGCAACGGTTTTATTTATGCTTTGCTTCTTCCAAGAGACTTCGGGAAAGAGAACGCACTCTCTCTCTCTCTCTCTCTCTCTCTGTCTATCTCTATCTCTCTTCCTCCCTCTCCCTCCTCTCTCTCAAGATTTTCTCCCTGTCTCTCTCTCTCGGGCTCTTTCTCTCTCCTTGTGCGAGTTGTTGGAAGAGGAATGCAGGAATGTGTGTGTGTGTGCTTCTTTTAAGCGCCGCACACACACACACACTCGTGCACAAGATTAATGGCTTGAAAGGGTGACTCTTCAATTAAATCCAATGATTGGATTTAGGATCGTGTCTACTATTTGTTGCTTCTCTTGTTTCAAGTAATTCCAAACCAGGGTCCTCTTTCCCCCTTTCCCGATGCACTTTTTTTTACTACCAAAACTACCACTAATACCACCACATGGTCACGTCCCCGCTCCTCTTTTTCCTGGCACTAATTGTAGTGGAAGAGGAAATGCATTTTTATGGATATCATGGAATATTGTTTTTAAATTTATTTTTTTCATCATCTGTATACGGATACATTTTTTTGGGGAGCTTGAATACTATCTTTTTTCTCATAGAAGAAATACACTCAAGGTGGATGAGGGAGTTACTAGAACACAGAGGGTAATAGAGAGAGAGAGAGAAAGAAAATTTTTTGGGAAGTATAGTGGGATTGGATGAGAAAGTGTGTGTGTGTGTGGTGTAAGATCGATTACATGGTTCCATTAAGTTGGTAATCACTTTTCGGGACAGGCTGGGGAAAAGGAAAAATGGATGGATGGAACTGAAGTGGTGGGAGAGAAGAAGTAGCCGTCCTTCTGGGGTAACTTTATATAAGGGAGGGGGAGAGAGAGAGAGAGAGAGAGAGAGAGAGAGAGAGAAAGGAAGGGAGAGAAGTGCATGTAAAAGTGTGAGTGGTGTACTTTTTGCTTATATAATTGTAGACGTTAGTAGTTTGGTAGTAGTAAAAGAAGGCAAAGAAAAAGAAATAGGAATAGGCTGGAGTTTGACACGAATCCTTCACAGCACACTTCTCTTGGGCCGGGTTATTTATTTGGCCTGGGACTAGACAGACTTTTCAAAGGGGACGTTCTTCATATAAATCTTTGTACACTTTAGTCACTCTTTTTTTTCTCTCTCTCTCCCTCCATATCCTACAACACTACACACACCACTTTGGGAAACAAACACATTTCCCTTTTCTCTCTTCTTTTCCCTCTCATCTCTCTTTCTCCTCTCTCTCTCTCTCTCTCTCTCCTTCTCTCTGTCTCTGTCTCTCTCGGTCTCTGTCACTCTCTCTCTCTCTCCATCTTTCCCTTTCTCCCTCCTGCCTTCCCCCCTTTATTTTACATGCCACTCACCCAAAGCTTCTTCTCCCACCGTATATGACCTGGCCCGCACATATCGGATACATCCCCCACCATATGCATGGGGAAGGACTTCAATAATAATAATGTTGGTCTGGGTAGTTACTAGAACCACAGCAGTTTTTTTTTCTCCTTTCTGGATAAAACAAGAAGGGCAAATAGGAAATGTGGATGTGTGTGTGCAGAAAACACTTGCCTTTTTCTCCTTCCTTTCTCTTTATCTTCATCTTCTTCATCAAGGATGCGGTTTCCTGGAGAGTACATACATATGCTAGATACATGCATATACTATATACGTACATGTATAAGATTTGGTGTTAGTGGGATGCATGTCTCTAGCTAGTCTTAGGCTTCGTGAATCTTCTTTCCTCCTCAACTTTGTCTCTTTCTTTTTACAACTCCTTTCTCTCATCTTGTAGCTGTCGCTGAGTCCTGCGAGCTATTTTTTCAGGGCTATTTTTCTCTTTTTCAGTCCCCCTGTAAATTTTTAAAGTTCAACAACAACTGCATTTTTTTTGTTTTTTTTATTTTTGCTAGATTTTATGTTGCTTCGGGTTCTCTGGGTTTAGATGATCTGCTTTTTCTGGAGGGAGAGAGAGGGAGAGAGAGGGAGAGAGGATGTGGAAATCACTCATGGCCCTTATCTTCCTCATTATGGCTTTCAACCCTCGGAAATCATTATGACTTGTCGCGAGTTGTCACTTGAGTTTAAAAAAAGAGGGCTTCCTTCTTTTTCACACGTTGTCATTTGCTGTTTCCAAATTGGTACTAATATATGCACATCTTGGTAAAAATTCAGCGCCTTCGTTTAAATTTAAAACTGTAATTTCCAGACTTTTTCCACGTAGATTTTGAACTAGATTGTAGAGTGGGCTTTGCTTTGGAATTGGCATTAATTCCCATTTGAAATAGGTTTTTTTTAGGATACTTATTGTTGGTTCAAACGTAGCTGAGGGCGTAAAAATGTCTTGCTAATATGTAAAGGATCCTGAAATTTTTCTTGAATCTAGAAGTTTTTTGAAAAAGTAATCTTCTTTTCATGTTCTTCAACCATGAAGAAGAAGATTGAATTGGTTTCGGAGCATGACTGACGTATTTTATTTATTTATTATTTGTTCCAAATCCCCCATTCAGCTACTGTCCCAATCCCAGAGGGAGAAAGGAAGGACCGTTTATTGAAAGGAGAGGATGTGGAAGAAAAAAAAAGGAAGGGAAAAAAAAAGTTCTAATGCCTTTAATTTTGGGATTGATCCGTTGTCACGTGCTGTTGACCCTCGTCAAAGGCCTGGAAGAAGAAGATGAAGAAGGAAACTACTTGTGTGTCACTTGAGCATTACAACCAATGCAGGTAAGCACATGGTATTAATCAAAATCTTCTCTCGCCCCTCTCTTTCCCTCTTCTCCTACTTTCCCCCCCCCCCAACATCTGTCCATTGTGCCTTGGAAAACCACAGGGATTGACTGGAAGTTTGACGTCAGGACAAGAGGCAAGATAAAAATCTCCTTTCTATCTTTCTCTTTCTGACTCTTTTGAAAACCCACCAGTTAAAACAGTGGGTGGGTGGGATGATCAAAAAACCAAACCGAAAATGCATTTACATTTTTCTCACATAAGCCAATTTCCCCCCGTCTCTCGCTCTGCCTTGTCTTTGCCCAACCTCAGCATTATTTTAATACATTGATTAAAAAAACAACTTTTCATTTATGCACGTACCCCGTTCCCTTTAAGTCAGTGAGAATAGCGTGTAGAAAAGATTTAATAGGATTTCTCCCCCCTCACATCCCCTTGTCTTTCAGGGTTTTCAAAAACAAAACAAGAAAAAATTCATGTGTCAGAAAGAGAGAGAGAGAAATAAAAAAATTGTTAAAAGTTCTTGACGCAAAGCAGGAAACTGACGTTTTGTATTTACCCAGAAAATTCCTAGAAGGAAATGTGTGTTTTCCTTATGGTCATTTTTTCCTTCTAAATTTCTCATCTCCCTAGCCTCCGTCCACACGTTCTTTTTTTCAATGATTTAGTCTCTTTACAATACACACTGACTTTTTTTTCTGACCCTAAAAAAATGTGTTCCCTCAAGGAGGAGAAACATTCAGTTTTCCCTTTGCATATTCTAAAGAGAGCCAGAAATGACTGTTCAATAGTGAGAGGGGAAGGAGAGATTTCAGAGCGGTAAGAGTTACACCAACGGAGATGTGAGTGGCATAGTGAATAGTCCACAGATTCCAGGGCCGACCAATATAAGTATACACAGATGTTGTGAGGACGAATAGACACGATCAGAGGGAGCAAAAGGGGATAATCGGAGGGAAAAGGAGAAATGGAGGGACACTCGGATGATCAGAGACAAAAAGAGAATAGAAAGAAAATAGGACAGAGACAAAGAGAGAGAGAAAATGTGATACACAGATGAGAAATACTAATAAAATAAAGAGACAGCCCGAGTCACGGAGAGAGACAGTCAGAAAGAGAACGGATAAGAGAGACGATTGCAAACACAGAGAAAGGAAAAGAGAGAATCGAGAAACGCAGACAGAAAAAACGGAGAAGAAGAAAACTGGAGACAACTAGACATGTACACAAAGGAAATGAGAGATAATTAAGAGACAGAAAGAAATACAAAGAGAGAGAAATGTAAAGAGTGTGACACATAAAGAGAGAGACCGAGAGAAATTGAGAGAGAAAGGGAGAGAGAAATATAAAAAGATAGACAGAAGTATCCGAGAGAGAAAAAGAGAGCGAGAGAGAAATAGAGAGAGAAATATAAAGACAGCGAGAGAGAAAGAGAGAGAAATATAAAGAGAGAGCGAGAGA
>JAQGBT010002589.1:0-23267 GCA_034698585.1 Disparrhopalites patrizii | reverse complement strand
CTCTCTCCTTCTCTGTCTCTCTCCTTCTCTGTCTCTCTCTCTCTGTCTCTCTCTGTCTCTCCCTGATTTTCTTCCGTCTTTAATCCACAAGCGAGAATAGCTTGTGAGGGAAAAATCGCATCCAACTCTCCGCCTACTTTTCTCCCAAAATAATATTCATTTCTCTTCCCTCTCTTCCGTTTTTTTCTACGTAGATCCTCTTTCTCACTCTATTTTTCTTTCCATCTTCCTGTCCTCTAGTATTCTCCCGTAGTCTCTGCTAATGCTTTAGTTGAGTCTCTTGTCCTGTCTCACTCCGAAATGTCTTTCTCTCTCTCTCTCTCTCTCTCTCTCTGTACATCTCTATTCAAGCTCTCTCCATTTCTCTCCCAATGGAAGGAACATACGTCGTTGCTTGTCTCCTGACACGTAAAAAAGGTTGAGGCGCGAGACACTTGTGTATGGAGCACACCCCTAGAGTGAACCGCCATTTCTTGTTGTCGGAGTGTGTTGCTAATTTTGTATGCAAAATATGTACACTCCATAGGAAGAGTCTCCTTGGGGCTCTTTCCTTCTAAATGGCTTCTCCCTCTCCCTCGTGTTAGTAAAAAAAAAAATCTCAACACCCTCATCAACATAGTAAATGTCCTCACATCTGAGCTTAACCCCATGCAATGTTCTGTACGAAATGGAGGAAAAAGAAAACAAGTCCCTATAGATCTCCTCCAAAGTCCAATGTCTCTTCCCCTCCTCCATCTCCCTCGAAAGGAGAGAAAATCACAAAAATCGGGGTAGACATAAACTAATCTCGGTGGAGACATGAAGTAGGAAAAGAGAAAAAAAGGGGGAAAGGACGACAGAGCAAATATTCGCTGGCAACCGCTAATTCTTCAATACATTATACAGGAGGCTTTTCTTCCAGGAAAAAACCATGTAAATCCACGTTTGTGCATGGAAAGAAGAGGGTCGAGCTTAAGACTCCCGATGTTTTTGAACTAGTACATAGGATATAATACTCATGTGCTTTTGGATGCGAGAAGAACTGTCAAAGAATTTATCCCTTCTTCCACATGCAACTTTGCTGCTTCCCCTTGTAAAAAAAAAAAGTGAGCGAGGGATGCGCCAAAGTTTACAACACGTGTTAAACTTTATACGTCTTTGACGTCTTGTCGACAAATGATGAGCAATGCTCCATGTCGATAGGAGCCTCATGTACATGCATCTTCTGCTTCCATTTTTTTTTCTTCCAGAAAAAAAACACCGTGTTGAGTGTGCATTTCACGAAAAAATGAAGAGATACACTTCACGCAAACGTATAAAAGTCCTTTGAAAGGGGGAAAAAAGTTTTTTCATGGAAGGAAATCAAGTGCTTTTTTTCTAATCCAACACACTTGAATAAAATTATAAGTACCTTTCTTCTCCCTCAACGTTGGTCAGATTCACCTCCTTCCGCAAATTTTCTCTTTAAATAGTTTATATATCCCCAATTTTAGGGATGTCTTGGGTTTAACAAGTGTTTAATTAATCCACTCGTTTTGGGAGAGAGACTCGTGAACTATAAAGAAGAATACACATAAAAATACTCTTGGAAAAGAAATTAATTACGACTATAAAAAAGGACACTTTCAAGACAATACGAAATAAAAAAAGGGTATCAAAGTCCATTTGTTTTATTCCTTTCTCAATTACTCAAGCACCCACATTTCCCTCCTCCCATTCTAAGAAGAGCAATTAAGTTTGAGCAGAGAAAACGGAGAGAGAGAGACAGAGAGAGAGGTGGCAGGAATGAAAAGTCAATTTAATTATACCTGGATCTTGATTTAAAAAAAAGGGAAATAATAGTAAAAAAAAAAAATTCTCTAACAATCCTAGAAAAAAATGTAGTTTTTTGTCAATCCTTTCTTTTCTACCAGTTTTTATAACATCCACATCATGAGGGGAAATTGTGTGAAGAGTAATTAAAACAAATCGTTTGGGGAAAATATGATACTGAAAATATTCATGGTAATACCACAACAATAATAAAACAACAACAATGAGAGAGAGAGAGAGAAAGAGAGAGAGAGAGCTTCTGAGTTAAACAAAAAGAAGGTTATGGACTATTAGAGTGAACCGTACATTTAACCTAGTATTATTTTTTCTCTTAAAAACTCCCAAGTGCTGAGGTGAATAGCTCTACACATAAACTACATACACATACCTGAGTTGATTCATTGAAAGCGACTCTCTCTCTCTCTCTTTCATTCTTTCTTGCTCCCTGTACAAGAATGCCCCATAAGTATATATCTCATAATCAAGTATAAATTCTGTTATACAGCCAATTCCTTGGGAAGGAGTGAGTTCAACTACTGCTACGGAGGAAAACAATAAGACATGAGAGGGAACTACTATAATAATGGGGTTTGTGTATGTGTAATAGAGATTTTCCCAGAATTCATTTTATACAAGGAGAAGAGCGAGATACGGAGAGAGAGAAAGAGAGACAAAGAGAGAGAGAGAGCTAGATGACTTACCCTCATAAACAAGTTAGAGGAAATGCTTGACACACCTGTAAACACTTCGTGGTCAACAGTTTGCATTTTTCAAGAGACAAATTATATTATAGGGTTGAACCCAAGCCGAGAATTCCTAGTATGTGTATGTACTCCGTGTGTTGAATTTTTTTTCTTTTTTGATTTTTTTTTCATATTCTTTTCCCATATTATTTTTACTTGACAAAGCAACCAACATACAACTTGTTACTACAAAGAACTCGTCTGCAAAAAAACATTTTTTTTTGATGGAGCAATCAAGATGGGAATCATCATTGAATAAATAGGATCCCTTACAAACATACTCACCGTTTAACTGTTTCTCTCTCTCTCTCTCTCTCTCTCTCTCTCCATGAATAAAATGAATGTGTATGTGTGTGCGCAACAAACAACAAACATTGGATGTGCAAATTATTTGAGACAACTGACAAGATGATAGTACTGGTGATTAAATATATAGATGCCGTTGAGAGGGAAGGAATTTGGAACATTTACAAATTGCAACTGATACCGGGCTTCTTCTATTGGTCTTTACGATAAGCACACACACAGTGAGTGGATTCATCGTGGCAAGATAGGGTGTGAGACAGAGAGAAAGAGCCAAACATACAAAGAAGTATGAGAAAGAAACAAATGCATTCAGTAGGTGTTAGGAATGATAATAACATTAGCAGATGTTTTACAAGACATGGAATGGCGAGAGAAGAGAGAGAGAGAAAGAGAGATAAATCCTCAGGATTTTTCCAATTGAAAACCGAGAGTGACAATTAATTACACAGACGAGAGCTCATGGAAAATTTAGGGGAGTGAAGTCACGGTCAGAAAGTGGGAAAGAGGGAGAGAGAGAGAATCTGATGATGGTGATAATGATGAGGGGCATGGAAAAAAAAGGATAAAGAGATGAAAGGGATGTATCCCTTTTTTTTCTCCTTGCAAAAAAAAAAAAAAAGATAGTTTCATACGCAGAAGGTAAAGGGCAAGAGGTGGCACATTCCAACCTCAACACGGGAAAAAGACCCGAGGGCGGGAGAGATAAGAGGAACCTCTTGAAAGCAGAAGAAAGGGAAAAGAGAGAGGGAGAGAGATACTATGAAAAGAGCGAAGGATACCTCCCGGGTAAGAAAGGAAGGGAGAGAACATTGCACTATTAATAACTATTAAAAAAAACCGGGGGAAAAAACGATAAAGATTATAGACAATGAGATGAAAGAAATCTTGCAAATATTTCTTTTTTCTTCCCAAAACAAACATTTCAATTCCTGTCAAATTTCCCTGTCTCATGCTTTCTATAGCGCAAGCAAAATAAATGTACACACTGTCAAATCCGGGATTTGAAAAAAAAAACACCTCCTAACTTCCTTCCTCTCAGGTCCTCTTTTTAACCATGAGAATAGCTAGTATATAAATAATATTGTCCATAAAACTTATAATTTCATTGGACACACTTGTTGTCAACGGCCGAGAGAGAAAAATGGAGGGAGAAGCAGGATGTATAGTAGAGTAAATATTATCTCTCCCATTAAATATTTCATGGATTATGCTCACATACAAAAAAAACCTTTTTTTTCTGCGGAAAAATCAACGGTTCCATGAATACAGTGTGCACATTTTCCTTTTTTTTTCAGAATTAACCTCTCTGACTCCCTCTAATCACTGGTCCAGGGCCAGGAACTTTTAACCTGTAATAATGACTATATATTGAAGTTTAGAGTAGGAATCCCTCCAAAATAAATCTCCCAGACGTGTGTAATTACTATACGAATGTAATTTTTGTAGAGAAAAAATAGAAATACACAAGATCTTTTTATATCTCTTCTGTCAAATGTGTATATCTTATAAAGACATTTATAATGCGTAGGAATAAATCAAAAAAGTAAATAATTATTTCATGGTGAAATTCATTCTGTCGGTTGCACAAGTTTTTATTTAGTTCAGTCATTTGTATTGTAGTACTACTGTGCCGTAGAAAACCCCCAAAAAAATACAACCAGCTGTAGACAAGTGCCTTTGGAAAAAAAAGGAACTGTACTTACCAGCTGTTTTTAAAAGGACGGAGAAAAACAGTTTTTCTGACTGACCTGTAAATCTCAACCCGAAGGAAGAAAAAAAAAGGTTTCAGAAAGTAATGATTTCTATACATTTCCCTTTTCTTTACACCTTCCTTTCCCTTTAACCTTTGTTGTTGTTGCTCTTTTTTTACCTCAATTTTCACTTGAGAATAATTATTTTTTGTCTATAAATCTAACAAATTGTCTTAATGAATGAATGAAAGTAAACACTACCGAAAAAAAGAAAAGTAACTCACAATATTGGTTGTCCGTGGAAAGAATGTAATAATTCATATGTTGTGAACTGTCAAAGTACAGCCAGTGAATGACATACAAACAAGAACGCGAATTTCCAATGTTTTAGTAATCCAAACAATCCATGGGGCTCATCCAACGACAAATTTTGTTTGTGAAACTTGTTGAATAGAAATTGTATGCAGAAAATATTTTCTTACGATGGAATGTTGGCGAACTTTTTTTTTTGTGATAGAGAATTCCAGACAAATATTATATGAAATGTATGACGACAATTTTTTTCTCAATTAATCCACTGTTGTAGTAGTATAATAGTGGTAGTAAATCCGAAGAAAAATCGAAGGGAATCAAACAAGTGATTGTGTCACTTTTTCTTTTATATTCCGTTGACGATATATGTATATTTTTTTTCTTGTGTAATGAAACAACAATAAAACACCCACTGTCTCACATATTGATTGAATGACGAAGCTTATTACATTTCACCAAGAGACAATTATATTGAACTAGTGACAAAAAAATAAAATATATCAAAAGAAGGGACAATATAATTTTTTTTTTGGATGACGGAGGTACGTATAATAGCAAGGATCTACTATTATTCCTTCCCCCTCCTCCCAAATTCGTAGAAAAGAACAACAGTCACTTTATTCAAGTTGTTATCAACGTAAAAAGGACAAGCGAAATATTCTTCTTTAAACCGGAAGGAATTTCCCCCTTGGGAGTACCGGGACAAATAATTCCGAATACAAATAACTCTTTTTTTTTTATTAGCGGTCCAGATGCGACGATTATACAGAGGAAAGAACCAGTGAGAAATGATGGGAACTGTCGTGAAAAAAAAATTGCTGTGGTCGGTCACTCTTTTGACACAATAATGTTTCGGATAATTTTCTTGTGGTCAAAACCAATTCGGCGAAAAAATCATTTAAAAAAAATACAGAACACTGGAGACAGACTGGGAGAAAATTATTCTTCAGCGGATTTCGGAGTGAACAGTAACAACATGAACAAACAACGAAATAAGCAAAAAAAAATATATCGGAGGATTATCTTCTTCTTCAATTAATCCTTTGACGTGCGTGGTGTCTTTTTTTTTTTTTTTTTAAATAAAAACAGAATATTTTTGGTCGATTTTTCCAAGTTTATTTTGTCTTGTAATGTAATTATAATAAGATAATGTTCATACTCAATCGTATATATTTTTCCCGTATATATATAAATTGGATAGAGAAAACAAAATTTATATAGTAGAAAAGAGGAGAATTCCAGTTTGACACAATCCTAGTCGCAGATTCAAACTGATGGACCTCCCATGCGATGCTGCTAGTCAGATCAGAGCTCGTTCACCCTGCTTCCATGCATCGCTCAGTCAGTTTCTCGCTCGCTGGCTCTCTCTCTCTGTCTCTCATTCCCTCTCTCTCTCTCTCTCTTTCCCTTCATACAAGAGGAGATGAAGCAGTGTTTTATACATTGGACAGTGTGTTAAAGCTAAAAGTATGTGGAAGTCTGTGAGAGGAGAGTACGAGAGGAGAGTTACACAGTGTACAATGAGGGAATGAAGATTTTAAACATTTAAACACATTATGGGGCCAAATGCGTACAAGATACATTGGGGGATGGAATGGTACATACCTTCACAGTCAGAAAGAGAGTGAGAGAGAGAGAGAGAGAGAGAGATAGGTGTATACATATACAACAAACCTATACAAAACATGTATCACACAAGACACTGTCAAGGGGTGGAAGAGCTTGAGAGAACTTTAATACTATAAGGACATAACTTTACCTCTCTCTCTCTCTCTCTCTCTCTCTCTCTTTCTCTTTTTCTCTCTTTCTCTCTCATTTATATACTTTATCTCTACTGCTTCTCTCTCTCTCTCTCTCCTAAAACATGCTCTCTGTACACTGAGTAAGTACAGAGTCAAGAGTGTGTGTGAGTGAGTAGAAACAAGTATTTTTTTTTCAAAGTTGATATATCCAAAAGTCTTTAAGGCTGCTTGTTGTACTTATTACACGCTAGTTTTTGAAGCTCTCTCAAACTCAAAGGATTAAGGAAAAACCCTCATCCCACATTCATCCTGTGTGGATGAGAGAGTTGACTCATAACAGAAACTTGTCTCTCTCTCTTCTTCTCTTCTTCTCTACTCTCTGTCTCTCTTTCTCTTTCTCTCTCTCTCTTTCTCGGTCTCTCTCGCTCTTCATCTTCTTCTTCATCATTGCTTATACACAGTCACTTGTAAAATCTATACACAAGTACAACGACGACTTGTAACTCCTTGGAAGGGGGAAGTTCCAACAAGATATATTAATTCAAAGCAATTCTAACTAATAATTCTTCTGTCTCTCTCTCTCTCTGTTTCCGTCTCTTTTCCTCAGCATCTCTGAAGAGTGGGGAGAGAGAGGAAGAAAAAAAGGGAAATTATTGTTAATCAGTTCTTTCAAAAACTGTTCCAACTTCCCCTTTTATACTGGCCATTGAAGAGGACACGGACACGTTTTATTTGAACCCGACCCCGAGAGAAAGAGCCATTAGTGGGTGAAATGAGGAGATTAGTATGGTGTAGAGAGAAAGAGAAAGGGAGAGAGAGGAAGAGAGAAGGAGATACAGAGTGGAAAGTTAGGCTGAGAGGATTAATTACTATTTGCCCTTTCCCTTAATCCCCGTGATATTTGCGAGAGGAAGGAGGTTTTACTTCGTAAAGGTTACAATGGACGTAAACAAAAATATTTGTTTATCTTCGTTTCCCCGAAAGAGACAGAGAAGGCGGTGGAAACTCCGTATGGTTCTGGGGTCGATTTAATATTACAGAGGTGTAAAGGAAAGACATTAGAATAATCCAATCATAATTAGCCATATTATTTTCAATTCCTTCAAACCCAGAATTAATGGGATTTCTTTACTTTTCTTTAGTAATCCTCCTCTTCACAAGAGAAGGTATATTTCATGTGGATAAACGGTATTGAAAGGAAAGCACATGGGAATTCCTGGGTGCGAGGGAAAAAGTCTTTCATAGACCTCTTCGTAAGTACCGCATATACACGAGAGGAAGGAAAAGGATTTTTGAAGGGTGTAGTACTCAATGAATTGCTGTTCAACGTGGATGAAATGTGTAAATATTAAGAAAAAATTCCCTCCTTCATAAATTTTTATTATCATTTCTTACTGTCTTTTATAAACGTGTGTGTGCCTCTTCGCTTCGCTCCTCTTTTTAGTACTATTATATAGTGAGGAAGGTTGAGTAGCTTGAAAGGTGTATATATGGAAAATCAGGAAGAGAGAGAGAGAGAGAGACAATGGAAAGAAACGAGGACGCAGGATATACATAGCAGGTATATATTTATAACAGCAATACTGTTTAAAAGTATCGATAAAACATTCTTGAATGCTAGAGTGAAACAAAAAAAAAATATTTTTTTACGTTAACATAACCAGTAAACTTAGCCCTTCTCCATCTCTGGTCTCTGTCTCTCTCTCTCTCTCTCTTTCTCTCTCTCCCTGCTTACTTCTTTTACATATTCTTCTCCTTCTTCTTGTGATGCTGCGGCTCTCTGGTTGCCTCGTCTTCTGCAAGAGTCACAACCGACCTATTCAACCATTTAAAAAAGCCAGACAGATAGTCCGAGTTCCACTTTGGCAAAAAAAAAAAAGGCCGGAGGCGACCCAAAGACTACGCAGCAATCATCAGCATCACCATCACCATACTTCGTCCACATGAAATGAAGCTTGAACAGCATACATTCAAGTTCAAATAAGTCATTTTATTGTCAGGTTCTCTCTTCTCTCTCTCTCTCTCTCTCTCTTTCTCTCTCCTCCCCTCTTTTCATGCGAGAGTGAAGTTCATGTAGAAAAACTCATATGAGAATTATAATATGCGGGATCGGCTATGCACAGGAGGAGGAAGAAGCGTTATTTTTTTTTATTAAATAGTCAATGTCCACCTACATCTTCTCATTTGACTATTATTGTGGTGTAACATACATACACGGCATTTTTACTATTACTTTGTCGGATAACGAGGCTACGGTCATTATTACTGGCAAGAAAGAGGGAGAGAGTCAAAGAAATATTTTTTATAACGCTTTATAGTACCTATATATGCATGCACAAATACTCCCCTCTCAATGGAGATGAGGGGAGAATTTAATCAGTAGCGTGAAGGTAACGCACCATACTTTGACCACAGGAAGACATTGATATATTTTTTAATATAAATGAAAATAATTCCTCTTGGTATCATTCCTCCTCGAAGAGATGTTCAAGCTCACTACTAAAAGGAAGACGATATCAAAAAAAATCTCTACTTTAATTTGTGGATCTTGTATTGACGCATTAAAACCTTTCAAGTTGAATTGCGTGAATATGAATTTCTTTTTCATTTTTTTTGACCAGGAAAGGCTCAATCCAGGGTATTTGTTTGACGTCAATTAAAAAAAAAAAGTCTTTTTAAGTTCATGCTAAAAAGGAATGTTTGAAATGGAAAATTATGAATGAGAAACAAGGAAGAATTTGCATTTACTATAGGCCAATCTTGGAGGAGAGAGTGTGTGTCAAGAAAGAGGCTTGGGTTTAAATGACATTTTAATGGGTGGTGTACGATGCTCATGTGTGAACATGTGACAGTTTGTCCTTTCAAGTATAATGTGTCTGAAATCAAATAAGAAATTTCATTCCTCTTTTCATTCCTCTCATTTACACACTGTCTTATTTTTTTCCGTCGGCTCATAGCACAAGAGAGATAGAGAGAGAGAGAGGAGAAATGTACTTAATTGCACATCATATGGAACCCATTTTTACAAAGATACTAATAGGTATGCACAAGACACTTAAAGTCGGTAGATCTCATCTTGATTAGCTGTAGCGCAGGAGGGCATTCTTGAAAAAAATGCAAAGATAGGTGAATATGGTATCGTAACGAAGAAGTAAAAGAGAGGGAGAGAGGTAGAAAAATTCTTAACTCAATAACTAGACTTACCACTTTCTAAGTATAATTTGGTAGGTATTGAAGGGTGTCAAATACGTGCACGAGGGCAAACATGTATGTACGCAGTGTTTTATGTTTTTTTTTTTGGGGTTGAAAACACCGCACACAATCCCTGTCAAAATCTCTTTCCTAAGCACGTATAGAAAGGATAATGCTCATATTCTCTCTGAACTCTTATAACGTGTAATATCCTCTGTCCATGTTCATTACACACGCTTGGTAGTGGGTGAAGTAATGCAAAGTGTGAGTTCATCTTGTAATTGTAATAAATACTACTATGTATTAAAAATATTGGGGTGTTCAGAAAATCTACTTCACTTGTAATGCGTATATTAAAGGAGTCAAAAAAAGAACATACGTATGTATACATGTATGCAACATATGATTAAAAAAAATAATGTGAAAGACAGTCAAATCATATGGATTTTGGGGAAGGAGTGGATGCTATATCACATTGGAAAATGTACGGAGTTCTTTTTTCTTGTATGATGTAATAATAATTCTTGTCCTTGAGTGCAGTGTGTGCGTATGTAAGAAGTTGGAGTGTGCTAGTAAGAAAAAAAAGGGAGAGAAGCTTCATCTGCCTTCATGAATTCTGAGCTGATTTCTTGGAATTAAAAGATGGATTTGTAATCTTTTGGTTTATAGCAGTACTTGGGACATGGAGGTACACACTTTTTTTTATGAGTAATCAATACTCTCTGTGTAATTCCATTGTATTCAGCATTAAAAAAACGTAACTGCGAATTCACTCAAGAAGTGAGCGTGTGCATAAACAATTTTTTTTCTTTATATTCCAATTTATAGGAGAGATTCCAATTATACACTGATGTGTTCCACAAATGTGCCAACAATTTTATGTTCTCGCACTTCTCCCGCACTTCATTGGAAATATTATTCAAGGCTCTAAAAATTAAATTAAAAGCCTTTCGCTTCTTTAATTTTAACCGGGTTAATTTCTTTTAAAAGATTGAATTTGAAAATTGGTTTGAGAAGTAATAGTTGACTGTCCATTTTAAACCTATTTTCAGCCCATTTTTTTTCTGGGGGAAAAAAAAGAAAGTATTTCTCTAGGGAGAAATTTTTGTATTTATTTTCAATTTGTGAAAATTAACCCACAAACCCATAAAAATGAATGGGGGAGCTAATAGAACAGTACAAAAAAGGAACGTCAAAAGAGGAACTATTCCCCCCCCCTTGGGAGAAATAATAGAAGAGAGAAAGACGACAAGGAAAATAAAGCACTCCTTTGATTAGTCTCCGGGTCATTTTCTTTCCAAATATGACAATGACCCGAGGGGGAACTCTCAATGAGGCCCTACAAATGTGACTTGCTGCACGCCAATGAATGCACAAAAGGTGCAGTGATGAGCATGAATATTAAGTGACAGTACCCAAGCTATATATGACTTGGTAAGAGGCGAGAAGTAATAATAATTCTTCTAATATTGTGTGAAGATAATGTGAGGCATAACGACTCCGAAAGAGTTGACACAAGTGCCGTCGGCTTCACCCTTTTACACACTTTCTTGTTCCTCCATTTTTTTTTATTTGAAAAAAATGGAAGGAATTAAATCAAACAGGAGGTCTCTTTACTCCATAATCTTTACTCTATAATTTTAAATATTTTCATGCTCATTCTATGCCCAAGTATAAAAAAGAGAGTTTTTCCATAGTTCAATTTTTTTAAAGAGTGAAATTTTTGAACACTCCCTGTTCACAATGGCAGGAGTGATAATAGGAGTCCGTATTATTAATAATTGTCGCTCTCAGTAAAAAAAAAATTAACTTTTGCTTACTCTCTCTCTCTCTCTCGGGTCTTTTTCTCTCCCCTTTACTTACCACTTCAATCCTGTCACATCACATTGTAAATCGCATGACACTGTTTTTTTACCTCATATTCAACGTCCAAAGTGCTAGCTTTTCACTCCCCCCCCCTTGTGTCTCAACTGTCTTTCCAGATGTGTCAGTCCCATGCTAATGTGCAGTGATTGGAGACATTTTTAAGAGGAAGAGGAGGGACAGAGGAGTAAATGTGAGGTGGGAATGAGAGAAAATAAAAGGAGAAAACAAGCCATGGGTTCTACTAAATGTCATCTGAAGAGGATGGTAGAGCAAGGGAAGTTTTACAAGGGGGAAAGTGGTGGAAGAATGCACAGGAGATATGGTTGGAACGAATCCACATTTTTCTCTCTCTCTCCATTCTTTTACCTTATCAAACGGGAGGGAGAGTGCGGGAGGAAGATAGAAATATTTGTAGAGACAAATAGAAATAAAGAGAGAGAGAGAGAGAGAGAGAGAGATGCACACACACATTGTGCGTAAGTATGCAAGTCCATATTAAGTGGCGTATGTGTGTGACGCGTGTCAAAGTCGTTGTTGTCAATCAAAAACCACATGGTTTTCACATGTCTCCTCAAAGTAAATAGTTGTACACTGGCTATATAGCTCACTCAGCCGGTGGGATTATGGAATAATATGGTATAGTGAGCAATCTATTACAGGGCAATTACTAAATCATATTACTACTGTACAAGAAAAAAAATTTATTAACCTTTCCCTCCCACACATCCTTGTCTTTCCCTCTCTCTTTTTGCTCTTTCAAATCTTCCTCTCATATTCTCTTTGACTTTCTCCCTTTGATTCTCTCTGTCTCCTTCTCTCTCTCTATGTCAATCCCTTTGATGAAAGTAAAAAAAAATATTTAGCGTTAAAACATGGATAATGTTTCTCCAAGTCAATGCACTACTCATGCCTACGTCGCTATGCTAACCACTGGATATGTATATACAATATGTATATGTACATTTCAGCATGCCTTTACGCAAATAATACGTTCGTTTAGTACAAAATCAGGGGACGACTGATCCGATGAGTACTCAAAGAGAACTATTTAAAGATTCCTCCCTCAAAAAAATTCCACTCTCACTTCTTCCACCGAGCTAATAAAATGATTTTTTCCTCCAGTAATAATCATCATAATCACTGGAACACCATGACAAGAGACAGATTTATTATTTTGTAAATCCATGGAGACATTCAGCTCAAAAGGGATTCCTCTGAAGAACTATGTGAGACGTCCTTTCTTTTAAACCCATAAAATGCAAGGGAAGAAAGGAGGAAGCTTCTAAAGCCTCCAATGATTCGTGGGAGTCGTTGAGTGCTTGTCTTTCCTCCATTTCATGTTAAAAGGAATGCATTGTTCCTCCGTTATTACTATTGTCTTGTGCTGTAGTAGCTCACTCCTGATTTTCATTTTGTCCTGCTTACAAACATGTTATGTAGAGATACATATATACATCCGTACACAGAAGATACGGATGGAAATTCCCTGGGAAAAATGTGCCGCTTTTTCCTTCTTTTAAAAATACCCCACAACAAACTTTAATAGCATTAGTAGTTTTACGGAACGAGGACTTGATTGCTGAAAGAGAATTGGCTGTCACCATTTTAAAGTGCTTTAGTATACTCACAAGAAGAGGGAGAAAAAACTTTGTGGAAGGACTTGTGACAACAACGAAATCTTCCCTGAAATTCATTTTCCTCCCGTTTACGTCAGGCCGGGTATCTTTCCTGTGGAGAGATGGATGCGAGTGTCCCTTCTCTATTTTTTTGGGTGTAGAAAAATCAATTGCCAGGTATAAAAGTATTGATTAAACAATAATCAGGAAGGATCCAAAGAGTGACTTTGTCAACAGATTTTTCCTAATTTGACACCCCTTTTACTGGAGGCCTAATAAGGACCTGATTTACTTCCAGAGTAGCTGTAAAAAGGATAAAATCCCATTTTTCCGCCATGAATCCTTTATAATAACTATAGGCAACCTCATAGAGAAGGAGATGACAAAAACCTGGATTGTCTCAGCCATATTTTCCCATCTTCGTCACCTTGACGAAATAAATACTGAAATGGACTCATTTCCCTCGTCAAGAGACTAGCTTGTATTATAAGTAGGAAGTGAAATGTTCAAAAAAAAAAGGATCACTTCAGAAATTACCCACGTACACAAATACATGGACTTTTAAGAGTGTCAGAAACGTGCATATACGTCTGCGGTGTGTAGGAAAAGATTGTGCAAGAGAACCGTACTCACATTGTTGGTCACACTTGGTTTGAACGTTATATGTAACGTCCAATATAAATGTATAGTTAAAGAGGGACAGAGAAATAGCTACCGTCTAAGCTTCTCTTCCTTTCTACCACGAAAGGATGCGGAGAGCTCGTTGGGAATGAGGAACCTCTGTGTAAGTTTTAATACCCAAATGGTTATAGTCGTCAGAGAAGCTTTTTAAGAGTCATAATCATAGTGGACCACTCTTTGGAGTGCTGATGCTGAGCTTCAGAAAATCTTTTGCTGTTATAGCTCTGATATGGATGGCACGCAGAGGAAATTACCGTTAGAGAAGATTTTAATCATTCAGCATCCATAACAACATCATCAAATCACATGGTGTGTGTATATGTGTATTTTTTTTTCAAGTCTTCCCAAAAAATTATGCATGCCTTTTATGTATAAAGTATTTAATACTCTCCCCGTAGCAGTTCTACAGGACTATGTAGTCTTCCTGAACTATAGTGAGCTATTATTCCCTCCTCTTTACATACCTTTGTATTCTTCTACCTCCTCCATCACTTGGATCGACAGTGTGTATGTATGTACAGAGGACATGACAACAGTCTGTGGCTACTCAAATGCCCCCCCCCCAAATTATTTTTTCATTTCCAACTGCGTACAGAAAAAAATAGGGTATAGACACCACATTATTAGTATCATTTCAATCCCTCCATGTTTATGTATGTAAAGAATTTCGCAGAAGGCTCGAAAGAGGAGAGGTGAGAGAAAAGGGGAGAGACAAAGAGAGAAAGAGAGAGAAGGAATAATAATACTCTTAATTTTTATTATAACACACACCACAAACTTGTTGCAATGATGGTGTATTGACGGCCTTTTTAATACCTGTAAGTACCACTACTACATAAGTAAAAATGTTCAAAAAAAAATCAGCAGGATTTTTGTCCCATGTGTATCCTCTGCAATCCGTGAGGAAGTAGGTGCGGTTTTGGAAAGATGCATATATGCCCCTGCATCCCATATACATATTTACATATACATATATACTCCGATGGTGGCAGAAAAAAAACTGCTCATGTATCTCCACGGAAACGAACGTTCTTTTTTATGTACTTTTAGTAGTGGTAATCTACATGGTTTGAAAACATAAAATAACCCCTTATGAGGGAATTGAATGAAGAGAGGAGGAGAATTCGAAGAAAAAAACTGCATATTTTATTATTATTATTATAGTATTCGACACACATTGTACCATTACACTTTAAAGTGTTATTCAATTAAAGGGAGAGAGAGAGAGAGACGCAGGGGATGCTAGGGGTGTTTCGATCCTAAAATGCAATGCGGGGAGAGTCAGAGAGAGAGAGAGAAAGAGGGAGAGCAGAAATTTTCATGCTCTATCTCTTGTCAATGAATTTTTAATGATGACATACAGAAGAAAAAGCTCATGTTTAAAATTCATTCCACTTTGTACTCCGTGAAATCCTTGTCACATTCACCACCACGCCGTCCATACGGACATGTATACATACACAAAAACTTTAATTACTCCACTATAGACCCTTTACTTTTTCTCCCTTTCCTTTCTACCACCACTAAAATACAAATTACTTGACTTGTTACCAAACACCAAGCCACCAACAAAAGCTCCCCGTATACCGTATGTAACGACACATTTACAAAACAAGGTGAGTTCCTCTGACCATGAGACTTGACTCTTATTTTTTTTATGACTGTGAAAAAAAAAGTTGAGAGTCCGTACTATGCACTTTTAACGCATGGACACAGAAGAGAGAGAGAGAGAGACAGAGAGAGAGAGACAGAGAGAGAGAGAGAGAGGTTGAGTAAATTCCACAGGTTTTAAATACCTTCACTTGTTCTCTGAAAGGGACAGGTAGTCACTAATTAGAAAGAAGAGAGAGAGAATGCAATGCAACTTGCTATTGGAAGTGAACGTGAGTCATTTCTCACTCTTGAAGTGAGCCCGCAAGTAATAAAACTTTATTCAGGACTAATAATAAGGTCTCTCTCTCTCTCTCTCTTTCTCTTTTTCTCTATCCTTTCCCCGTACACCAAAGCAAGGGGAAACTAGAACACGCCAGAAGTTCAAATGCACAAGCCATACAATGAGATCCCTGTTAACTCTCCCAGGATGATTAATAGTCAAAGAAAGGAGTATATTTTCATTAATTTTTTTAAAAATATGTACATGCACTCTTCACACTAATACGTGAGGGAATCGGTCACAGAAGAAGTCCAGAAAAGGCGGATCAACATGATTTGAATATTTTTGTTTCCATTAATTTCTTACACAAAAAAAAACGTGTTCCACCCGAGATTTGTTGTAGTTGAAGACTCGCAAAAATTGTACTTGTAGCTACGTGCAGACAGAACAAGTTGTGAAAGTCACTTTGCTCCGTGATTCCAACGCCGGCTGACACCGACAGAGATGAGATGGGGGAAAAGGTGTGTGAATTGGATGAATTTACGCTGCTGTCCTAGTACGAAATACCTGCTGCTATATAGGACATTTATGTACGTACGTAATATTATAAATAAATATACTATAGTATACTATTTCCTTCATTTTTCCCCCATTGCAAAACCCTTACGGTGGACTATCTGGAGATAAATGGAGAAGAGGGAAGGCGGAAAATTCTAGTTACGTTCGAAATTCACTAACAAATAATAAATCTATAGAGATATTAGTCATACTCATTTTTCCTGAGAACGTAAAACCAGAATCCTGTATAGATTCTCATGAGGAAAAACAACACGAGAATTTACGGAGAGAGGGACAAAAAAACTAGCGCCTGTATTCTTTACGGGGTAAAGAAATGGAAAAATTCCGTGCAGATTTCATCTATTAGCTTAAAGAATATGAGCAAAAATCTCCCCATACTTCCAAAAAAAAAGAGGGGTTTCTCAGAAAAATAGCTAAAATATAGTGGTGACTGTACTCTCTCACTCTCCATCTCTCATTGTATCTCTGTACAAAGGACAAGACAAGTTGTAACCAGTACCATCAGCTGTAAGTACCATTACGATAGGTATTACCATAGTAGTGGCAGTCAATCTGTATCCAAGATTACTTTTTCACCAACTGTCCTTGACAAATGTCCTCCGGGTAAATCCTCTGCATCATAACCGGAATCATATTGTGCATCCAATAAACTTATGCAAACATCAATTTGAAAAGTGGGGGAAAAAATAACTCTTTTTTCTCTCTCCCTCGTTCAAATTCAAAATGGTTGTACTACTTTTTTCTGCAGCTCCACTGATATACATATATATACATATGTACATATATGTGTGTATACGTTCACTGATTAAACACATAAAGGGAGAGAGAGAGAGAGTGAGTCCATTCTTTAAGGGTAATGAATATAATTGCTGGACGTAACTGCGTCGAATTAAAACCAAAATTGAGAACGGTTGAGAGAGGCTAGAGTGTGAGTGAGTGAGAGAGAGAGAGAGAGAAAGGAAAAAGGAAGTGACTAGTTTACATCCTTAAATCCTTGCATGGACGTTTGTATACATATTTACAAATGCATACGTAAAAGGCATTGCTGCACTCACACGGCCATTGGTAAAAAAAAATGTTGTTGTTTATTTGCGAAGCATTATTATTACGGTACATATTCCATACTTAGCTCTCATGGGGAATTATAATTGGCCTTGGTTTTGTGGCAGCAACCAGTAACAGAACATGATACGATTCATACCGGGTTTGTTTCTTCCCGTGATAATTTACTACTTGTTGTCTTCTTCACTTTACCCTCTCTCTCTCTCTCTCCATCTCCCTGCTTTCTTTCCAACTGAAGTTTGTTTTTTTCTTCGAATTATCTCTTTGTACTTCCTTTATTTTCCCTCTTGTAGCTCAGTTCTGTTCTCTCTCCAGTAATTTCTCCTTTCTTATCTTCCCACTCCCCCCTCTGGATGTCTTGCTCATTTGGTATTTCTCTATTTCTCCATTTCTTTCCCGTATTTCTCTCCTCTCCCAAGCTATTTCCCTGTATTTGCTGTATTTGTTTATTTTTTTACCTACTGATTATTTTCTTTCATTTGCTTATATCTGGCCTTTTCGACTTCAGTGTCCAATAAACCCGTCTCTTAGTCGTTCTCTTGAGTGCTCACTTCCCGCTTTTCTCTAGTCTTCTTTCCTCTCTACTTTCTCCTTGACTTCATTTCTGAACTTTCTCCGTCTCTCTTTCTGTCCCACTCTTTCGTTTCCAACGCTCTGGCTGTTTTTGTTCCTCCATCACAACTCGTTTTGTTTCTCTTTTTCTGTTTTTTTCTCTCTTTCTTTCTCTCAGGCTTTCTCCCCCTTCTTGCACCTTTCTTTGTTTCTCTTTCCTTATCTTTCTCTTCGTAATTCTATTGGCATTTTATATTATTTTGTTCGATCTGCTCCTGGCGAGTCTCTTTTTCCTCTTCCTCTACCCATATAGCCTTCACCTTCCCCCATGTCATAACTGTTACCTAAAAAATTCCTCCCTCGTCTATTTGCTCAACCACAGACAACCAAATAAGGGGGAAAGAAGCTGAGGTAAAGTATTTTTATTGTTTTTTCTATTATTGCGCACAAAATCTGAGCCAATGAGTCCGTACAGAATACATGTACATACATGATATACTTGTGGGGAAACGTGTGGAACGTCAAGGAATTGACTAGTACTGCGTACTACTATAACCAGCAGCTGGTAAAAGAGGCACTACCGGCACCAAAAATCATGTCTTGAGATTTCGAGCGGAACGTTAAAGGGGAAATGCATGCATACAGGTAGAGATTGATAAATGTGCAAGAATCCTCATACATATATGTACATGTGTGCACGGAAGATGGTAATGATTTGGTGGGGGAAAATTGAACACATACTTGTCTATACACAAGTATGCATATTTATATGTACATATTAACATGTGAAAAAATAGGTTGGAAAAATGAGGAAAAGAACGGAGTTGAGGGAAGATGAGGAAGAAAAAGAGAGCACCGCTAGTAACCTTGATATATTTTGTATATTGTCTTTTTTTTTCATACAAAAAAAAAGTTGTTTATGATTCGATCCCAAGTATAGATAAATGAAGATAGGAGAGACAACTATAGGTGAAAAGAGTGGGATTTGTCTTTCTTCACCATTTCTCTTTTGTTCATTGAACATTTATTTCAGTGTGTTGTGGGTGACACATTTTACATGGACTAAACATTGTCTGTCTCTCCCGTGAGGATATTACCATCTTTTTCACGCAATACATAGAGTGCATACACGGTAGAAATGAAGGTTGTCTCCGTATTTGCCTTCGTATTTTCTTATGAAATACAAAAAAAAAGGGGAAAACACGACGAAAAATACTGTGAGTGAGAAAGAGAGGCGCAGTATTTATTAGGGGAATAAAGAATGAAAAATGGGACCAAGATGAGTAAGTTTTAAATAATGTCACCGCTACACCTTTTTTTTTTGGTGCCGACGGCTCTTCTTGTGAATACGAGGAAGGTTGCAAAGAAATTATTAATGTGTAAGGAGGAAAAGGACATTTCCACACAATATTGTCTTCGGCAGCTTGATGAAAGAAATAATTTTTCTTTTCACACATGCAGTCAAGAGAGACGGAAAAGATTTTTCACACTCATCAATTTCAATGATCATGTTCCAGTAGCACTTCAACAAAAACACATAATTTCCATTTCAACTGTGACCACAAAGGGAAACAATGACAATTGTAAACTGTTTTCTAAAAGAATGCATGATGTACGTACACAATAAAAGAAAGGCTGTCCAGAAACAAGGAATGGGGATGCTGATAAGACGTTGGAGGAAAACAAACTGGCAAACAAATTAAAATAAATGTAAAGCACTTTTCCCCTTCTCTTTTAGAAACTCCGTTGTTATTTCTTTTGCCGCAAATTCGTGGGCAATTATATAGGGCTGTGTATTGCCAATGAATTCGCAGGATTTTATTTTTTACTTATGTACACATACATAAGGCCCGGCCCGCCTCCTGCTCCTTATTATCATCACAATTTCCCTTCTGTCTTTCTCGAAATTTCGCCTCCCCTAATTGACGGGGGATGTGTTGATAGAGTATAGCTATATATGTATACATATCTATATGCTGCCACCATTGTAGCCTTTATTATTTATACACATTACACATGTACTTGTACACTCATAAATAAGCCTGTGCCAATAACAACAAGCTGGAGCGTTGTCTTGTGTCACCATTAAAAAAACATACATGTACAAATAAATAGATGGGAATACATTATAAATGATTTACATACCCTGCATCCAACCAATTGCATTAAGAAAAAGTCTTGTTATCAACTATGATAAATAAGACAGGGAAAAGTTATAAATAATTTGTGCAAGCACACACACACACATTCACATTATATATAGTCAGTCATCCTCTCATTTCCCTCTCATGTCGCATTTTGGCAATCTCACAGTGCAAACATTGCCGTCCGTGGACGATAATAGACGGGGAAGAGTGAGAGGGAAAAAATCTAGGAAAAAGGAGTAAGGCGCTCAGCACTGAGGATTGAAACAAAACATAGCTTGCATATCACAACGTCCGACATGTCCACAGGAAGGGAAGCGGTCTGTCTATCTGGACTTGTAAAGTAATGTGATTTAAATGCAATTATGCTTCTCTAAACTTTATTTCCACCGCTGTCTACTACCCCCATTAATAATATAAAGAGGATGGCGGAGGGAAGAAAATTATTGTAAACTTCTCCCCGCTACCTGTTGTTGTTATTGTCGGTGGTGGTTCGCAGAGTAAACAACAAGGACGACGTAGAACCATGTAAAAAGCTGAGGCACGAGAACAAACCAAAAAACCCAAGTACTCTCTGGTCTCTATCATAATAAGTCCGCATGAACGTGTATGATTACACACATATGAACTTGTACACGCGTTACCTACATATGTATCTGCCTACACAAGTACGTTCAAGTGCATCTAATTTGTTATTTCTACCCTCAAGAGCCGCAGACAAACAACTCGGGATGCACGTACATATGTGCGTGAAATATTTCTCTCCTCCGCCTCCGTAATTGCGATAAGAAATGTTCATTCAGGTAATGCGCGGCTCAGGACTGGGACATATAAATAAATGTAAGGGGATGGAGAGGGGAAAACGAGGAGGAGATCACTAAAAATGGAGACAAAGTGAAAAAATAGAGGCGATAAGGGACACAAATAGTGCTACCAGTTAAAAGGGAGAAAAAAACACAAATAAAAAGGGAGAAAAAGAGAACACAAAAAAGGAGAAAAAACACAAATGAAAAGGGAGAAAAAGAGAACACAAATAAAAAGGGAGAAAAAACAAATAAAAAGAGAGAAAAAACACAAATTAAAAGGGAGAAAAACACAAATAAAAAGAGAGAAAGAAAACACATAAAATGGGAGAAAAAAAACAAATAAAAAAGGAGAAAAAACACAAATAAAAAGGGAGAGAAGGCGAACACAAATAAAAAGGGAGAAACACAAATAAAAAGGGAAAGAAAGAGAATACAAATAAAAAGAGAACACAAACAAAAATGGAGAGAAAGAGAACACTGAAGGAAAGGAGAAGAGAAAGTTGGCACGGAGAGAGAAAGAAAAACAATTAGAGAGATAAGGAGACTGCTATGGCAAAGAGAGAAATGGAGGGAAAAGGAGAAAAATAGTAACTAATGGAGGACTCAAAATAACAAAATTATCCTTGTAGCTGTACATGTATGTATGAATACTCTAGATGAGAGCGGAATTGCCATAATAAGTGCGCATTATCTCCGAGAGCGGTAAATGGAAAAAAAGTGCATCAAAAGCGATTTGGAGGGGAGTCGAGTGGGAGACAGGCAGAGACATTGCAGAAATATCTCATTCATTGTTGAGAAGTCAAGAAACATGAGAATGTTGTACAGTAAAAGCTATTATTGCCATATTGAAAAAAATGTAAGAAAGGAATGGAAGAAAATCGTGTGTATGTGTGCAAAAACTTGGAAGTTATACCATACATGAGACCGTCCATTTCAAACGTTATATATAGCTAATTCAGCATTTCCATAGAGTGAAGCACTTATTACAACGGAGATAGATGGGTGCGTTCAACTCTATCCGATGATCTAGTAACCTGTTGCATATTCAAGAGGGTATCGTAATCCCTTCGTTTATAAATACAACTTTATTCCCCGACGCGAATGCACACACGCACCCGCACACACTTTTGTACAGCATATCCATGTATGTACATATGTATCTTCCAAAAAGTAAAGTACATAGCAGGAAGCTTATTATTGTATTATAATATAGTTTTCCCCCCTTCGTGGTATGATTACCATTCTAAAATAACATATTTTATGCTAACCCCATCACTCATCTCGGATTTTTTTTTTACATTTGTAAGAACTTTTTTTCGGCTCATTCAAATGTCAATCCATTTTCGTCATCTTCCACGGAATCCTTTTCAGACCAATTACTTCTCCCGAAACACGACTAATGAGAAATCAACGGAGAAAAATATTACGTTTTGGAATCATTTGGAAATATTACGCTTCTTGTGAAAACCGATTTGCGCAATGGCACTACAGAGACGATTTGTAATTTACCTTCCAACCGTGAGGTTACCTGAACTTAAAAAAAATAAATCTCTATGTGTTCTACCCTCCTTTCCTTCAGCATACATATATGTATCTGCTTCTGTTAATTATTTCCATAAACTCGGAGGGAGGTTGACCAATAATTAGTTGTTGGCGTGTATCTACCCCACTTATTGACAAACGCTGGACTACGTATGTCCACGTAGAGACAGCTGTATATACATTTGTCACCTAATCCCGTGGAATTTGATCTCCCCAGATGAAGAAATATTCTCACAGGATGACGCGATTCTTCTGTAACAATAACGTCCATTCTAAATTTAACCATCCTTCCTCTCCCAGCTCCCCTTCTCTCTCTCCCTCTCTCTCTCTCTCTCTCAGAGTTGTGAGGATGGACAGTATATTTTCCTATTTTTGTGCCTAAAAAGAAATCACAAGGAGCTGGAGATGTTTGTACAATTCGAGAAAAGACTTCTGTATACATAACCAATTTTTGCTGGGATATATGCTTTCGTCTTGCAGTGATAGTGGGACTAGATAGATTTCTGGAATTCGACTATTGACATGTTACCATGTGGCCCTTCCTTTAATGATGATTAAATAAACGTGGGAGGGGGACGCATTGATCAGCTAGTGACAGGGCGAGGGAGAGAAAGAGCGAGAGAGAAAAAAAGAGGGCGAGAGAAAGGCAGGGAAAGAGCGAGCAAGGGAGCCAGAGGGAGAGAGAAAAGAAGCAAGAGAGAAAAGGATAGAGAGAGAGAGAAAGAGAGAGAGAGAGAGAGAGAGAGAGAGAAAGAAAGAGAGAGAGAGA
>JAQGBT010002588.1:0-23269 GCA_034698585.1 Disparrhopalites patrizii | reverse complement strand
ATTTTTTAAATTCGTATACGCCTGAAGGCTCAAATATACGGTAGTCGTATATAATATACGGCATCTGGCCAGCTTATATATTGGACATGAAAGTATCCCCCGCCGAGGGATACTCGGGATCATATTGGATGCTCCAGAATGCTCTTTGAAAGGGTACTCCATATTCCATACTCCATAATAATACTCCGGGGAGGCATTCCCCTTCGTTCTCCCCCAACGCAAGACCAGAGGCGATTGTATACACTATTAAGACTAAAATCGGTGACACTCTTTCGAGGGGGATCCCTCCGGGGGTATCCACACGCTGCTACACTGGACTGACTGGACATAAGAGTTCCACTCGCAGGCATCCATCACGTCCATTTCCTCTACACGGGAAGTTGGTAAACTAAACTAAAATAAAAATATCAACAAAGAACTGAGGAAACGCTTTTGGACCAGAGCAGCCTGTATCCTTGTTGGACGGATGGTGGGAATATTTGAAGTGTCCAGCCCCAGCCCCCAGCTTGTCGCTTGTCCACCGTCTACCAAGCCGCGAAGCCGCCAATGCCAATCGAAGCCGTAAACGCATGTAACGCTGTAAGCTGTAAGCCGTAGTAAGCCGGTAGCCGTAAATAAAAATAATATTTAACATATAAAAATAACACAGTCAACAAGAACGAACAATGGAACCGGATTAACCGGAAC
Source organism: Disparrhopalites patrizii (assembly GCA_034698585.1). NCBI lineage: Eukaryota > Metazoa > Arthropoda > Collembola > Symphypleona > Sminthuridae > Disparrhopalites > Disparrhopalites patrizii. The sequence goes on along the minus strand of JAQGBT010002588.1, from coordinate 22,582 downwards.
TAAATAACCGAACAAGAACATAGCAAAAAGCACAGCGCACTAGTTTTACGTTCTCAGTTTCAGTTCATTCTTTAATAGCTGTTTAATTTATAGCTTATAATTTATTATGATTAATACATATAATAAATCGTATAGATCAATATAATGCGTACTCCGTAACCAGTGGCGCGAGTTGTTCAGTACCACTGTACGACTGTTCTCACTTCAATAAAATAGCAAAATAGTAGTACCACTAGTGACAGTGAGTGAGTGGCAGAATCCGAAAATCCGAACACGTTCACTTCACCCGGGTCATTTTCGTTCTTATTAATTATATTAATTATCTTATGACTTCAGTGTCGATTCTTGCTTCCGTCCTGTTTATGTCACAATTACTTATTTCCAAGTCGCGTTTCACAGTTCAACTACCTACATTCATTAAGCTGTCATCAATATCATTTCATATCGGTAAGACAGTATCCTTCTAGTAACTTGTAATTATTTGAAGAACTTGAGATTCTCATTATACGTAACTCGATTTTCGCGTTTTATCCCATTCAATCAATTTATGGGCAGCTGTGTTTTGGATGCATGTCTTAATTTCAAGTTGTTTAGATTAATATTAGGGATGTCATCTCGCCAAATGCAAAACTAATATCAATGGGGATGCTGTAAAGGAGTTAGAAATGAATGAATCAAGCTGAAGCTCGTGTCCTGGATTTTCTTTAAAACCAGGTTTCTTTTTCACACCACTCTGGACCCCATGGGATACTTTGTGACTGTCAAGCTATAGAAGAAGTCAATTAACATTAAGGAACTGCATTACTACTGTTATACTCTCTGTGAAACATTAACGTTTATGCAAAACTCAAGGCAACTAGGCAACATGGACGTTGACAATTATTCAGCGCGCACAGATCCGCATGAATTTGCAGCATTAGGGAAGTCCATTTTGGAGTAAGTTTTGCGAGATTTGATGCTTTTACCTTTTTCTTTCTTCAAGTTCCATTTGCCGGTTCTATTATAGATTTACACAATGTGTGAATAAAGCGTATTATTCTTACAAGAGAAATTGTTGCTCATGTTTACATTTACTTTTGTTCTTTCAATGGGATCTAGCCTATTGAAAAATGACAAAGTGGGTTATTGTCCTTTGGAAGTTCTTCTGCAAAAGTTTCGTAGCCAATACCCAAACGAATCTGCACTCTTTCGAGGTAATTTTTGTATATATATAATATACTATACGGTTACATCAGTAATTTGGAAGCTCAAAGAAAAAATAAATAGATACTATTTATTTACTATTTATATTTATTATGTTGTGACGATTTGCTATTTTATGATTCACGTAACTGTGTAGTTGATTGTACATTTGAGTATACTTTTTGCATTATAGTGGCGAACATCTTGGTAATTTTCTTGCAAAATCCCGATGTGTTAACAAGAGGACCTGAGAAAGTGGCAGCTGCATGCATACTTCTGGGTATATTTAGAGATGATAGATCAAATGTCAGCGTTTTAAATAATCCGTTTCTTTCCTTCTTTGTTCAATTGGTGGTAAGAATTTTGGTTGGGCCCTATTAATCAATGTAGCTGTAAGATATTAATTATGTTGTGCAAAATAGAGTCTGTAAGACCGCTGATCGTTCCGTGTAATTAATTTTAGCTACCAGGTAATGAAAATGCCGCAATGGTGTCGTTGAAATTACTCGAAGAAAACGAAAGGATGGCAGTTTCACTTTTCTTGGATAGGTCCAGCTGGGTTTCAACGGTATATTTTCTATTTATACTAAATTTCGCTTTGTATTATAATTATTTAATATTTAATTATAAATTAAAAATTTTTATTATATGCATACTGTATATATTATGAATGCTGGACTACGGTGAGAGTGTAGCTGATGAAGTGGTTTTTGCAGTTGTGGGATAAAACTCCTGACGAACTGTTGCGTACGTCGAATTCTTTTGTAAATGAAATCGATTTGACGTACTTGAACGATGCTGCATTTCTCCGACGTAAGGACATGCCTACAAATGCAATTGCCTCAGTTCCCTCTTATCTTAACGGAGGATTGCGGTGGAAAGAACCCAAGTAATTCAAATAATGTATTTCATGAATATGTTACAATTGGTGCCTTAACAAATACGCGAAATGCTTCGTAGGAGAGTTTGTGTAATATGGATGAACATTCAATCTGTGATAGGTCTTCTCCGCCCCAGAACGCCAAGAATTTGAATGATGTCGTGAAATCGCTTTTCGACCGTGTTGATCAGAACGTACCTGTAGCTTTGCGAAGTCACATTCCGAAGTTTAATTTACTTGCGCCTCCGCTTTATTATGCGGAAGATGAGGCTAGTCTTTCTTTTGTTCTCTGAACTCTATTAATATTTGATAAAACGTAAAACTATTGATTAACCATATTGTTTGTATCAATTGTTTTATTGTACAACGACCAAATTGGTATATATTATTACGTATGTAAGCAATGCAGAGAATATTAACCAGCAAACGCAAGCGGTATATACATACATATGTATTGTGTATATCAGTATATCTATACTTATTATTATTATCTATATCTATACATAAAAATGTGAATGTTTCTTGTCTCTGTACAGCTGTCGTGGTTATCTCATACGGAACCCTCGTTTCATAAGTTTTTGCTGGTTGACACAGCCACTTCTAGCGTAGAACTCGAAGATTCTGATTCAGAACCGGAATCATTTAAATTGATGACCCAGGCATTTAAAGATGCGTTAACCATATCACAAAGGGAATCGTTGGTTGGCGCTATAAAAAATTCGCCTAAGGTGCTTCATCAGATTGGACTTTCACCAGAAAAGTTCCCAGACTTGGTTGAAAACAACCCAGTTGTGGCCATAGAAGTTTTACTGAAATTGGTGGATTCCCCCGAAATTACGGAGTACTTCTCAGTACTGGTTAATATGGAGATGTCTGTGCATTCCATGGAAGTTGTAAATAGGTAAAACATTTTTGAAAAATCCGTACTTGGCAGATTTTACTGCACGGACACTTTTACAACCGAAGAATTGATTGGTACTATTTCAATTAAAAATAGACTGACGAGCGCAGTGGAGCTTCCCCAAGAGTTCTTGCATTTGTACATATCAAACTGCATATCGACTTGTGAGGGGATTCAAGACAAGTATGTTCAGAACCGACTAATACGTTTAGTTTGCGTGTTCCTGCAGTCGCTTATCCGGAATCGTATTATAAATGTTCAAGTTCGTAATCAATTTTCGTTTCATTTTATTATTTCACTTTTCTAATAGCGGTGAATAAGACCTATAGATCACGTGTATTTTGTTTTACTGAAGGATTTGTATATCGAAATCATGACATTTTGCCTGGAGTTCAGCCGTATACGAGAGGCATCGGCTTTATACCGCTTGATGAAACAACTCGAACTGGAAGATGCAAATCTGCAACAAGTACTGGTTAAAAAATTAGAAAATCATCCAAATCCTCAACAGCTTGCCGAAGCAGCATTTGTAAAAGGCTTAATGGGACAAGCTGCATCTGCATCCAGCAACAAGGAACCGAAAACCTAAAGCATATTTGTTGCTTAGATTCATGTGCGACAGCTTTTCCTTCTGATAGATAGACTGGGAACAGATGGTTTCAGTTTTAAATTTCAGTCAGGGGCGGAAACTTGAAAGAAGACAAGAAGAATAGACTTGAACGTTTTTCCATTTGCGGCTTTTATTCAGAAAAATGACAAAGAGGAGACAGGTATCAGGTTCACAAAACACAAAACATGAACAACGATGGATGGCAGGTTTTGCACATTTTTAATGCCATAATTACAGACTACGAAACGTCAACTATCATCAACAAAACAGTACGCCTAGACACTTGTATTAGTTTGAATAATGTGTAGAGTTTTAAATGACAACGTCCAACCACACTGGAAGCAAGTTATATGTATTGTCCAGTGTCAATGTTAAATTAGTTGACTTCAGTATACCTATAGGTAAGTATGTTGTTGACTGAGGATATTTATCATTATATTATCTTAAAATAAAGCTCCATAAGTATGAAGAATACATAGTTTTTTTGCCTGTTCTCCACCTGCACCCTAATTTACATCAACAACTGAATAACTAAACAGTAATGTATATCAGTAATACTATAATGTGTAGAATTAGGAACGGTCGATCCTCCGTTCCCATTATTTTCAGTAAAAAAACTTTTGAATCTAAAACTGCAATACTTCGAGAAAGAGTATGATGTTAATGAAATTATTTCACTTTGTACGTCTAGTCCGCCTCTTTCCTGCCCTCGTAATGACTGATATTTTAACGACAGGAATAATATAATTTTGGGATCTTATTCCAAACACCTTGTAATAATAGATGTTGAAAAAGGATTTGAATCTTCAACACAATGTCACAAAAAATTTGTAAACAACAGCACACCAAAAAAACAACGCAAGTAATGAACACAATGATTTATGCATCAATAATTTTAAGCATCCGTTACAATAAGATCGTAGTAAGGGTAAATTTTACTATGAAAATGTTTCTTGCTCTACCAAACTAGTTTTGTTTACGAAAATCTTAGCTTTGTACGAGTTTTAAAGTTAAGAATGAATTTAAAGTATCCTCTTTGATTCGTAATAAATAACAATGTGCTTCTGTACTACTAGTTCATCTTGTTAGAGACCCAATGTACAGAGGAATCCAGAGCGGGAAGCAAAACATGGCTAAAAGTATTTCATCAGATGGAATTGTTAATAAACAGTAAACAGATCTATAGCTACTGCAAAATATGAATCTATACTGCACAGCCATGCTTGAAAGAGGAATTTTAATCGTCTACATGAATTTTGAATGGAATTCCACAGTACTTTATCCCGTATCATTTTTGTATGCTCAATAACACACCAGAATCAAGCATTTCTCCAATTAATTCTATCTCTTACGCAATCATAGAGTTAAATCTTATTCTTTACTTGCTGAAAGTACTGAAACGTCAGTAGACTAAATTTTACACATCAATTTGTCCCAAACCAGGTGAAACGTGAATAAAAACCATGTCGTTGTTGCCGCTTTGTAAAACAAGCCTGTGCGTGTTAAGACAATGATATCTTCCATCATGTTCTTTGTGAGTTCTGAGCTGCGCTGCTGATATTTGCCTACGCTTCCAAAACATGTTACTCCTAATTAGTCCTATGATAATATCTACCACACTATTCCCAGCGACATAAACGAAGTTTCATTTACAAAATGCTTTACGCGTATAGCACACAGTAACACTGTTCATTTTGTATTACAATGTCTGAGGGGTTTTCGGAAACCTGCCTTTCCATGTGTCTTATTAGTATTATCATAGCTGCAGCGAATTCTCGACAGCCATACCTTACCCGAGCGCATATCGATGAGCAGGGCAAGCTTAATGTGGCTATATTTTCACGTTTCACGTCCCACTTCCACGTGAAAATAATTCTTCAGAAAAAATAATGTGTTGTGTTTTTGCAAATCTTTCAGCGTGACCACTAAACATTTGCTGACACATTTCAATTTCCGATTATTTTCATTGCAACCGAATATGTACGCATAAATAGGTTTATACAGCTGAAAAACAGCGACGGTACGGCAATAAGTTCGAAACAAGAAAGTCCACATTATCATTCTCAATAAAAAGTTCTCAATAGCCCATTAATTGGATGGTGATGTCCGATAAGCTAATCCGCCTTAGCACATGGGAAGCTACATTTCCTCATTCTCCTCCTACCATTTCATTGCTTAAATTTATACGTATATGTATTTTCCCCAACCAAAAATGTTACGGCACCAAAAAACATTCAGTGTACACTAAAATCTACATTGTAAACATTATTACCATTATCATATTAATAAATTATTACCAATGTAAAAACTGGTATGCTATATGGTTTCCTTATCCGTAAACTAAACGGTTCCTACTTCATCGACAGTACTTGCATAATTACAATTATTTCCCACGGTTTGACCTTGGCCTAGTTCCGCAAATGTATATATACAAACTTTACGCACTTAGATAACAGCACATTAATAATGATTCCTGTATTTCTTACCGTAAGGTGCAAAAATTTACATAAACCTACATGAACAATGCACACAAATACTGTGCATCCGTTTTTAACCACTTGCAAATCCAACATTACTAACCGAATATGCCTTATGCAGACATTTGCTTCCAGTATTTCTATTTCTTAATAACATTAGTAATTAAATGTAAATATAATCACTGCTACGTGGGCGTGTGAGACGTAAACACATCCCTCGGGTGAACACTGAACTTTCACGTACAACTCACAAGGTGTTTTTTGTAATTCTAAAAACCCGCAACGATCATTTTTAAAGTCCTCAGTGATTTTATTTGCTGATAAACGGCGGGAATTCATTACTAAAAAAACACGATATATATATACACGAGTCACCTTACGTTTCCACGTTATTTCAAATTACTGACATACGTAATAAATACAAATATGTACATCGAGGTTGACATCATTCAATATTTACAGTGACACTTAAAGTAAGAGTTATGTTTTATTATGTAAATAATCCCGACGTATTCCAGTAACAATATTAAACTATCACCTCGTGTAGACAACATTAGTTAACAAGAAAAAATCCCTGGACATGGCAGTGTCATTGATATTTACGTCTTATGAGAAATTATTTCGTGATTTACGCTAGTAGTAAACTGTCGTCTGCACAGACATTTAAAAAACGATGTGAAACATTACGGATGGGAACTTTATAGGGCAAAAGGTTGTCGTGCAGTGGCAGATTGCCCAATACATAGTACTTACAGGCTGACACCTGCAAACACCACGTCACCACCATTGTTAAAAAAATTTCACATTGTCCTGTATAAAACCATCTTCACTGCGAAATATTCCCGAACGAAACGAAGGCTGTAATATCCTTATTCAACCTTTACATCTAACTTTACAAATGTGTAAATACTATTTCTACATTTACTTGTATAATACAAATAATTACATGGTAAAATCACTTAGCTGTAGTGATAAACTTTGAATACGTTCATTATGACTCAATGGTCTTAAGTATAATAACATTCAAGTAGCAACAACAATAACAGTAATTAACAGCAACCATCATACCACAATCAGCAACTTCTTGTCGTTCAGTTCTACAAATAAATAACAAAATTGTGCATATATGTTCAACGAAAAATCCGGATGAACAGGTAAACATAAAGATAAGCATAAATGTATGAAAATAGGACCAGTTTATCTAATTACAGAAATGAAGTCATTATATATGTATGTACAACTTCAATAAAGATTTAACCGAAAAATTGCAGTAACAAACACAGGTGACGAATATTTCATCTCAGTCCCTAGTAGATTAGGGATTATTCATCCAAATTCCGTAGTGGTGATCTTGTTTATTACACAAACTGGTCATGCTTTAATAAATGAAATAAAAATTGAACATTATATTCTTGACTGTATAATGTCACAGCAGAAAATCAAAAAATGAAATCATATCATACATAACAGCAATTATAAACATTCACACAAACATAATATATTGATAAATTTAAACGGCAAGAATTTTAAAGTCGGATTCCCGATTAGTTCTCAAATTCACAACACTAAGATCAGATGCCACTAAATCCAAAATAACCTCGCGTTCATAACCTCGGATCAACTCAATATAGTTCACACCAGGGGTTTTACACTTCCACTGTTGTACATTAAAAAAATTCAGCAAACCAATTTCTTTCTTAATACGGATTTTCCTAATACGGATTTTATGTAGTGTGCACATGATAATACTCTTTATATCCGTTGTCTGTTGGTTATAGTCTCCGTCTTAAATCGACTACCACAGAACAAAATTCAACAATTTTGGCTTACTATACGGATATAACAAACACAAATCTCTTCTAATTCAATTATAACTATACCCGCAAATGCAGGATTTTTGAGTATTCACGACTTTTTGAACGCTTATTTACAATTACAAAACACACGCCTTCACAAACTAACTCCAAAACAGGAAATGAGAGGCAATGACATTACGAATTAAAAAGACACCCCAAACCTGAAGACAGTTGAACTTTGCGGATGAACAGATGATGCTGGTAAACTTACAACTAGTTACGTATTTAGCAATAGTTATGGTCACATACCCACTAAGGAATTAAAATAATATTTGTCAAAAAGTTTTAAAGTTTCCATGTTCCAGTGCTAAGCTAAGTACGGGGTCATCGAAGTTCATAGAACTATCAACAGGTTTGGGCATTTCTCACCGTCTAGAAGGCAACATTTGGTTCCCGTACGGGTTTCCACCGTGATGGTGAGATCCGTGACCATGACTTGTGAGGGGGTTTTGAGGTGTACCGTGGTGACCTCCGCTGTGATGAGTGGAATGATGGTGACGTGAAGCTGAAGGAGCGTAGCTACTATAACCAGGGTGCTGAGGGTAGATAGAACTAACATTGTTTCCTACCATTTTCGCTTGATGCCCATGACTCAGATGATTTCCGGTAGTCATGTGCGTAGCCGGGGCGTGACTGTGTCCGTGTGGTATTGACTGATTATGGTGTGGAAGGGTATTGTGTCCATGAGCATACGATGCTGAATTGCTGGAATTCCCAGAAGCAGTGTAATGGTGAGTAGATCCAGCGTTTCGATGGTAGCTCATGTAACCGTTCGCCGTCGTGCTCCTGTCTGCAGAATTCAACGTCGAAACAGCGTTTCCTGATTGTTGTCCACCGTTGTAGTGCGTTGGTAGGGTCTGGTGTGTATTGACTGGGGGTTGTTGTGTGTACGCGGAAGGGTGAATTTTGGGGTTAGGCATCATGGGATATCCTTGGCTGTTACTTCGTGCGTGGTTAATGTGTCCTTGCGGAAGGGTTGTGTGGTGGTGATTGTTTTGAAGGTAGGAAGCAGATTGTTGCGAGGGTGCTGCGTGGCTCCCATATGTATGGGAGTATGAATTATGAGATTGTCCGAGATAGTTAACCGGTGGGGTTCCTTTGCTATTAGTAACCAACGGAGTTTGGTGGCTATTCGATGAGAGATGATGGAGGTGAGATTGCTGAGAGGTTGGCGGAGCAGACGATTGAGTCGACATAATGGTTCCTTGATTTCCTGAGTTGGCAAAAAACCCGTGGTTCGATTGATGGCCTGGGGGGTTTGAACTGGATTGATGCCCGTATCCTGATGACCCATTTATACTCACAGGTGTGCTGGTTGTTATATTAACTACAGCCACTGTATTTGTAGAAGTTTTTACGTGGCTAACACTGGTAACGGATGAGCCGGCAAAGTGCTTCAAATCCATATTGCCCCTGTTACTCGAAGAAGTAATGATTACGTCTAAATTATTACTATTACTACCAACTGAGATCGAGCACGTGCTGTTGACTGGATGCGAGTAACTTGGATTGTTCGTGGGTTGAGTGCTAGCTACTGCTGGCTGAGATGATTGGGTGATACTAGGAGACGGGGTGCTGCTAGCGGAAGAAGTATGGGCTGCTGACATTGGACTTCCAGATCTTTCGTTCCAATCCCAGGCCTTGCCCTTGGGTCTGAACTTCGACAGCATATTATTATTGGTGGGAGTATTACTGACAACCTGCGAAGTACCAGATACACTGCTGTCTTTAGATAAGTTAAAACCTCCTGTGGCTGTAGTTGATTCACTGGATGAAACAACACTAGGCACGTTACCACAGTCCGCAGTTTCATTTAATCGTCCGTTGACCGGGGTAACGCTAGCAACATTGTTAATTACTGTAGCAGTAACGTTAGTTGAGACAGATGTTGACGAACCACTAGTTGCCTGATTCGCCCCCCAGTGATTCCACCTCTTTTTGAAATGAGGCATTTCTGCATTACTTGTGGCAGTATTTGCTGGTGCACAATTATTTCCACTTCCAGAGGAGGATACACTCGAAATGACAGTTGAAGAAACAGTACTGACGCATGTACTAGCAAACGCTGAAGTAGCAGTATTTGTACCACTGAGATCTTTTCCACTGGTGTTGGAATCGGCCGCTTTAAACGGGTCAGGAGTTTCTCCTTTCTCGAGTTTTATAGATAAAGGTGTATCTGATCGCGACGCAGCAGAACTACGTGACGGACATTTGCTCGGGACAGGTGACGGGGTCGGCGGGAGGTGACTACTTAAATCTTCAGGACTGGAATATTTTTCGATTTTGGGTGTTGCAGGAGGTTTGTCATCCACAAGCTTTTCCGATTTTACCTGACCAAACGACGAGCCCCCAAACAAATTGTTGCCTGGAGTTGGAATACGCATGGGAGGATCGTCCATGTCATCAAGAAGGGCATTGGAAGGACTGGGGGTTCTGGGGACAGGTTGACTGCTAAGGTCGCTTCGCCCATGGTGATTGTTTTCATGACCCATCGACAAAGGTAAAGCTGCATCTCTGTCAGAAGTAGATGTAGGATGACTGAGCCAAATATCTGACGAACTGGACAAATCTTTGCCAATACCAGAGTCAGGCGATGTAGTACATTCAATAGCTCCTGAAGGAGTCTTAGGACGCTCTATCAATTCAACCGTTGTGCCGCCACAGCTTGACCCAAAAGATTTGATTCTTGCCGAGGATGAACAACTGGATAAAGACGGGGAGGATTTTGAGGGTTTCGCACATAATTTTGAATTTCCACTCAGCATAAGCGTAGAATTTCCGGAATTACTGGAAGACACGTACGACCCATTCCGGAGAGTGGCATTAGTGCTGTTCGCATTAGCTTCTGTACTTCGGCGTCTCTTGTCCACTTCGCTCGCAAAACAAAACAGTCGCTCAAAGTTAGACGAGATCTTGCTTTGCCATTGCTTTGTAGGCGAATCGACCCGAGGTGCATTCGCCACATTAATGGAACCTGGACAAAAAATTACCAGGTCAGAAATTGTGGTACAGTCAGTTCTTGTTACGCAACCACAAATAAAGTTAATGTGATGGGTTAAGGCTCTTAATACACCATTATTTCTTACGAATTTATTTCGCGCCTCTCTCCACTGATAAGGTGACAAGACTATGAGTTTGGGGATACAACGTGCAATAAAATAATGAAGATTACAATATCGAAAACTACGATAAATCGAAAACTGAATGGCATGTCGGCATGTGTGAGTCGTGACGTCGTGAGTCCAAAATTAAAAGGGCGGAAATACCAATACAATTCATGAAGGTATTTGGCAAAACTTTATTCAACTTCAAGACAAAAATTACTAAGTGAAGAATTAAGGCTGTATGAAAAAAAAGCAAATACTATCTATTATAGCAAATTGTCTAACCTCACAAAATCAATTAAACGGATAAGAGCAAAACAAAACGACAGGCTGTTTGCGAAAATGCAAGGCAAGCATAGTGATATGAACTTGAATGCTACCATGTGATCACCAGCTTACACTGGGATTTTTATGAGTATAACTGAAGTTTCATTGCATGAACCTTCGCATGCGGGCAGGAGCCTTACGAAGGACATTACATATATATTATATAATCAAATCAATATGGTGAACGAGAGACAAAAAGCTACAGAAGCAATGTTATTTATGGATACAAATGATATAATGTTCTAACATTCAAAGAAAAGTTTAGGATACGAAGCTCATAAAACAAAGATTATACTCTAGGGTAAAAGCAAAGAGATGTGCAATGCATACGCAGTAACTACTTCAACCTGTAGTAATAACTACATACTGCAGTTTTGTAATTCACCTTTTAATTCACTTATAATAAGCATTATTACAGTATCGCTAAAGACTGATTATGTCCACATTCTGTGCGTGTTTTACACAAGATCAAATTATAGAAAAATGATTACGATAACATTATACTATCAAAAGTCATTGCAACAAAATCTAATCTACAATTGTAAAGAAAGGAATCAAACTCATATGTAATGTAATTGCTGTAGCACGGTCAAGAAGGACATAGACGTTTTAGAGTGTATGAAATCACTCTCATTATGATCTTAGATCAGTCTAAATTCCAATCCCATACCGGCATGTCAGTCAATCTGAGTACCCCGTACTTGGATAATTCCACACAACAAGCTGAGTTTTAACGTTTTTAGTTGTCGTTGTCACACGACGATGGTCAGGAATTAATGATTATTGTTGACTATTACTTTATTACTAAACACTGCAGCTTGGAGCTATTACATGGTATACTGTTATATATTAGAATAGCAAGTTTTTACATGCAAGCAATTTCACAGCAATTTCAGCAATTGTTTTAAAACTATATCTTACCCAGTAATATATTTCAATACCTAAGAAAAAAGAAGGTATTTTTTTTTGAGTAATCCTGTCTTTGAGAAGCCAAGCGCACAATTTCTTTTACACATTTGCTGCTACAGTACAAACGTTAATGGTAGCTGATGATGAAAAAACTAACGCGATGGTTTTACAATTTACCCTGTAATTAAAAATGTCCTCAATTTTGGCATCTAACACTACCTTTATGCAGGGAAACTTATAACGGGCTCAAGAAATGCATACGAAGTTGGTCCTGCTAAATTTGAAAATATGAGCCAAGGTTTTAAAACATGTGTTTTGTGCAGCAACTCTGTATACAGGTAAAGACAGCGTTTAAAGACGTTAATGCACTGCCTACGGCTACTGTGGACAACGTCTGCCTCCGTCATCATATACTGCAAGACAGCGCGTACGTCGGAAGAAAGTAAACATACAAACCGAACAAAGCAAGTTAACAGCAAATGAGAAAGACAAACGACACTTTGCCATTTTAGCGATATTGTAAAGGAACCTTTGTATGTGCAATTGCTGATGGCAAAGCCTTGATAAATTGGAGAGAGGCTTGAAATGTCAAAAGCAGAAATGCCAATCACTGGCATCACAAATGTCATTATCATAAAAATCTCGCACAACTACGTTTAATTTCACCTGATGACTCTGTTATAGCCGGGGTGATTGTAAGTGAATTCGGGGTGGGAGGTTTGCTTGCACGGTGATGGCTACTATTGCTGGAAGAGACCATCTTGCCAAAACAGGGATTGTTACCAGGCCCAATAACTGTAGTCAACGTCACTTCGTTGTGAAGAGAACCAGCAGGAGAGGAACGGAAATCGTCCGCATAGTTGGCTGATCCGGGTCTTGAGTTACGATGGTTTCCAGGACTTGGAGTTAATGGTGGTCCTATCACAGGGGTAGGGGTTTTTGGTGGCCCTACATCAAATGGCGAAGACGAGATGGGTCGTTCCAAAGAAAGCTTCTTTGGAGGAACCAAAATTCCCTGCGGAAACGAGCAAGAATTAAACTAACAGTGAATGTTATTTTCTCAAAGGGCAAAAGAGAACGTATGTTATGCATATAATATAAAATGCAAACTCGCATAATAATGCTCGAGGTGAACTTACGTTTGGACTAGGTTCACTGACACGCTTTCGTGAAACTTGAAGAACACTTCCGGCGCCAGAACTGCCCGTCCTAATGGGGTCAGCTTCGCCAATGACGTCGGCATTTCCGAGAACTACTTCTACAGTTACGCTTCCGCCAGTTTCCAATACTTTCTTCTCTTTCACCATTAAAGAATTGACAGGAGTAATGTCAGTTGCATTTACCGACATAAATGTTGCATTCTGCGGTAGTTGCTCTGGCCGAGTTCCTATGTAACCGTTTTTGGATTGAAGGGTTTCTGCAGAAGACTTTGCCATGCTAACCAGACTGGCTTTAAGTCCTGCAGCTAATCCTTCCATTCCGTCATCGAAGGATAAAGAAGATGACGAAGAGGAGGCAGTTGTAGAAGTTGTTGCTAGGGAATTTTTTACCAACACACTAGCTCTCGTGGGTAAATTGGGATGACAACCTGAGTTCGGTTGAGAATTACTCAAGCTTTCGTGAATATTTTCATTAGAATTCGGCCTGGAAATAGGCGAATACACAGCCCGAATGGGAGGCGAGTTACCTGCAATTGGAACGCTGACGTGATTTGGTTCATTTTTCGCATTTCCACTTGGAATACCCAAACTTCTTGCTATTTCCCCAGATACCAAATCGTCAATAGTTCGAGAATACGAAACACGAGATTTATCTTTTATTGATGTATTCGGACTACTAGTAACAGGTGGAGAGTATCCTGCTTTTGGTTCCAGATTCAAATGCTGTCTAAGAGCTTTTTTGACGGGGTTGATAGAAGTTGGAAGTGAATGATTGGAGTGAGTCAGATTTCCTCTTTCGTACCCCATTACAATATCTGGGGAAAGTTGAATCTTCTTTTGTTTCTTTTGCAAACTTAAATCTTGAGCTGGCGTACGGGGAGGTGTCGAAGCTCGTGGGTATATTTGCATTTGTTGCGATTGGTGCTGCTGATAACTTTCAGGCACCACGCTATGACCTTGGTTTTGTGGGGGCTGAAATGTAGGATTATTGGTACTTCCACCTGAAGGAGGGCCATCATTCAGACACGTTGTTATTAAGCTATGCAAACGGTCCTCATAAAAGTTGACTTTGGGGGGCGGTGCATTATTTTCCGCGAAACCACTTTGGTTCTGAATTGGTATCGCAGGTGCAGGTATGGATGACACGGGATTTAAGGCAGCGTTAGGAGGAGTGACTGCAGACGCAGGTGATATACAGCTACTTCTCCCACGTCGTCCTTCTGGTTTGATCTTCACCGGACTAGGTTGCGGCACTTTTCCAGCTTCTATTTTTCTTCCCGTTTCTAAGATCTTTTTTGCCAGCACCTCCGGATTATTTTCATTAATTTTACCCACATCCGGAACATCAGGCCATTCCTGTGACCGAGAGCGTGATAAATTTTTCTTAGCAACTTGGATCCCTGGTGTCAGTTTAGCCTGCGGAGAAATTAATGGTGGCTGTGGTGGTTGTTGCTGATTCTGTTGTTGTATTTGCTGTTGTTGCTGGAACTGCTGTTGCTGCATTTGTTGCTGGTGCTCAGCAAAAGCAGCGGCGTTCTGTTGATTCAGGAGGACCGTTCTCTGAATATTTGCGACTTCGGGTTCCAATGTATTTAGTAAATTTTCCAGCTGCTTTCGTTTGTTTAAGGTGGAAGATATTTGGCTAATTAGGAACTGCTTAGCAAATACTTCTTTCTCATTTTCTGAATAATCTAAGTTTCTAATTAGGCCGTTGTCTTTGCAGTAGCTCAATATTTCATCGCGACGCTTTTCGGTAAGTTCATCTTTAGCAATTTCTAGGTTTGCAACTTCATCCTGTAACGATCTAGCCTTCGCTTGTATTTCTTTATGTTGAATGACGATATTGCGAGCCTGAATTCACAAAAATTGAACATATAAGATGCATTTTAATTACAAGATTGGTTACATTTAAGCCCTTTTACATACTGAAATAGCAGGTATAAACAAAAACTACACGTTTTATTTTCTAAATGTAGTACATACCTCCGATAATAACGTGTCGGCGGTTGCTCCTTCCCCGGGAATACCTAACTCCTCCAGTTTGGCTCTTAACTTAGTTGTAGAATCGTCAATCAAAGAAGCTATTTGCTTCTCCAGTTGCTCTTTCCTGGTAACTAACTCCTCCTTCCGTTTCTTTTGTACCGATATTTCGATTTCTAAATTTTCCTTGAAATTAGGCGATTTCATGGTTTCAATGACATCCAAGTATTGATTCTTGATTATTTCCATTAGTTTTTGCAACGCATACGGTGTGTCTCGATTTGGTATGGGTATTTCCTCGTGTTTGATAATCCCGTTAGAACTTGCTGTTAGATTCGTCAATTTTTGATCCACGCAACCTGGCGCCGGCGGTAACTTTTTTCCTGCGATTTTAATTAAACAATTTCTTCACACGAATTCACATTGATCAAGCTTAATAAGGATTTAAATTTGTACCTTGCGGTGTAGTGCTGAGCAAAGTCTGCGTGTGCAAGAGATCAAGGCCGGATATATTTAAAGGAGCTTTTTTCTTCTTCATTTTCTTGAGCCTTCTAAGGCGTCCCTTTGGTCTTCGGCCCGTTACTCCTCCTCCTCCTCCTCCTCTCGCTGTTGTTTGTACTGGTGGTGGTGGCAAGTGAAACTCTGAGTTTGCCTTATTTTCATTACAAACTGAAGTAGTTTCAGCAATTATGGTGCAATCCATGGATTCCTCTTCTTCCACATTACTCGGTTCCTCAGCCTGAAAGTTAGTCATAACCTCATAGCATGCACTTATATTCAATTTTGTTCACGTTCCCTGTTCGAACGTATTACATTCAAACATAACGCTACTTGCTAGTACATTTACCCTCGTTCATTTTCTACATTTCGACGCTATACTGTACCGTGTACCAGTACCTAGCATGTACACCTACTATGTATAACACGTATAAATTGGTAGTTAACTTAATATTAGCCGCATGGAGATACAGTAGGATTATGTACATTCGAAAATATATAGGGAATATTGGGAACTAATTTCACAGTTTTAACGAAGGGCAGTACTTCAACTATTACGGTCTCCCGCTTTTGTTTAACTGGTTGCTTAATAAAAACTAATTTCGAGTAATTTACATTGAAAACTATAGATTTACCTTGCTGGCCCTTGTGCTCTTTTTGCGTAACACCTTCTTCTTGCCACGGGTCTTAACTGCTTTACTCCGATTTCTTTGGTTTCGCGTTGAATGATTGGCAGTGTGAGTGTCATCTTCACTATTTTCCTTCGAACTCTTCCCCCGACTTGAACACCAGTCAGACCAAGCACGTCTAGTTGTTGGACCCACCACAATACCTCCGTTGTCATCACTTTCGTTTTCTTCAATATCATTGTCCACCTCATTCTCATTCTGGTCTTTCGCATTTGAAACTCGAGAATCACTTGAACTGGAATCAATCGCTTTCACTCCGTTACTCTTCCCATTTGCTGTAAAACCGAGTAATTATTTAATTATTTGCCTTCCAACACAAACATATTAAGTAGCAAAATGTGAAATTGAAATCGTTGTCAATATTCTAAAGTAACTAAAGCTTCTAAATCAACAGGAAAAACTGGAGTGTGTAAAGGAAACTGTAAGACCCTCATGCGACCGTGATAGTAGAGAAAATAACTCTTTGGTCATTAACAGTCGCTTGTATTTCTTTCACAGCAGTTTGCAATACACGGCAATTAGAAGCTGGAATTCCTTGCCACTGCACCTCCAATCAACTAAATCAGTTCACAAGTTTCAGGACAAATTGAATACACATATTGCTTCCAAAAAGCATAGTAAGAAAATAATCAACTTTTGTATTACGAAATGAGCGTATACTTATTTAGACGTATCATGTGAAGGAATTTTTTATGTACATATGTTTCCGCAAAACAGTGCTTATAGAATGTTGACAATAAAGTAATTATACATAAATACAACTTGAAATCCAACTGGGGATGACATAGGCCAGCCGTATTTCTATTAAACTATTCTAGACGGTTTTTAAGTTACGTGAAGTATCTTACTCAGATATTTACCGCGTCCTCTGGAAGACTCGGAAACATCATCTCGGCTCCCTGCCTTTAACCTGGCGAAATATCGTTCCAATTTTGTACGATCGATTATGTGGAGGTAGTAGGAAACAGGTTTGTTCGTCCAAGAAACGGATCCCAGTGTGGGTTTCAGTTCACGGACATGAATTATGGTCCCAATATCAGTAAGATTTCTCTCTGTTATTCGAAAATTTAGAGGGCAAAAAGATTTCGACGAAACTATTCTGGCACCGTCTTTCAAATCCGCAAATCGCTCCTTCAATTGATGGTCAACGTTCGGCCCAAATGCGAAGTTATTTACAAAAACAATGGTGGCCTGTGTGATTCTCTCTCTCATGACTTCGTTTAAAAAATCTCCCTTGATGAGTGTGTATTCACCGTATTTCTTTCCATACCATCGCATCCACATTCGGAAATGTCGATCCATTTCCTGCACCAAAAAAAAAATTGTGTTTTGGGAACGAACGTTTTGTGTACTTATGATTGTAACCAATACAAACATTTAATTGACCACTTTTACCTTGGCATACGATGATGGAACTTCCGCCTTTTCAATTCCAAAGCATATCTGGCATTTTGTACTGGCAGCCATTTGAAGCACAACTTGACCTACACCAGAGCCCAAGTCAATGAACACATCTTCTTCCGTGATAGCAATTTGGTCAATCATTTGGCAAACCAAATCGTATGACGTTTCCCCGTAAACCTCAGGCGAGAAAGGCTCATACTGATTTAACTTCTCGGGATCAATCACGGCTAAATTGTACACTTGCTGCATAATGTGACGAAGCATTCCTCTGGACGGTCGATTGTTTAATCTTTGTGCAGGTTTCGATGTTCCTTTTTCCTACAAGACGAGCAAGATTTTTATAAAAGCTGCTGGAACGACAGATATGAATAAATGGCGTTAGTTGTTAATAAACATAATAAACAAACACTTACCAATTGCAAAATAGAATCAATGGCACGGTTATAGCGGTCACAAAGCGCCCGCATACTCTCGTAGCTCATTCCGTCGTAGTCGTTGAGCACGTTAGTCTCCATAGCTTGCTTCAATTCTGGGAAATCTTCACAAACCCATCTGGAAGGTGAGGAAATAAATAATTACTCAGGAAAACTATTAAATCGCGAGTTTGGATTATAAAAATGCGCATCCTTTCTGTAGTTCGCGGTTGGTTATTTAAACTCTATTTCTACTAACTGAAGGCAATAATCACTGATGAGGTTCTCATTAGGATACACTACTGCATCCTAATGAGTGCCGCCGCAAGTATGAAATAGCATAAACATAAGTATGAAACAGGTGTGGCCTCTCACTAGTTACTGGTTCATTTCTATTAGACTTGCGTGTAAACTTTTAGGCGCGCCATTAGTTGTTTGAGCAGGCGTAAGTTTAATTTTAGTTAGGCGTGTTTATCTTCTTTGAATAAGGGTTTATCTTTAATTTCATGCTTGATTAACAGTTTGATTCTACAATAACACTAAAAATAATAACTGCATCAACCTTGAAAACTGGCAGGACATTTTGGTGCACGTTCATGCTTTCCTACCAAGGTTTGATATTAGTTACGAATTGAAGTCGGTCAGTCCTTGCACTCAATGCATATCGAGTAAACATGAGCCTTAAAGTGACCACGTATATTTGACGCGACCCATCCTCCTTTTCTAGCGATAGCAAGGGCTACTGATTACGAGTTACGAGCATTGTAACAATGAAAATTGTCCTTTGAAGAAAACTATGATACCGACCCTGAATAATGCATACTCGGATACAAGGGGGCTAACATGACTGTAGAACTGTCATGATACATCCAGTAAATCATTCATGCCATAAAGTGACAGCTCAGTCAGTGAGTAATTTTCTTGACCTTCATAAAATCGCTCGCTTTCATGAAATTGTGAGGTGCACCAACGATTCGACGGAGGCTAGAAAAAATGGTGTGAATGAAAATGAAGCGGGTCGCTTCGTAGAGTCTATAGGGTCACTGGATTTGCATGACCTCATGAGTACACAATTATGAGCAGTGTTCTGCTTAGTCGGTGTGCCGTTCGAATTGTTGAATGGAAAGGGAAATTAGGGACAAAGAAAAGAGTGCGGAAATGAGGAAGTGATGTGAGCGGAGATCCCATTGCCTATTTCCCTTCGCTGCACAGCCTGCACATCGAAGGTGCATGTAGTTTGTAGTTGTTCCTTCTGTCAGAGCTTTCGGCTTGAAGTTCTTTGGGTTTGGGTGCCCTTGTACTGCTTTCAGCATGATATGTACAGAAGTGAGTTGTGGTTGAACGCATGAGCGTAAGCTGAATGAGAGAGCTGGATGTATGATGTACATGGGAAGTCCACCAATGCAGTACCCAGAGCTGGGGCTACATGGAAACAGGAACAGGAGCGAAGGCTGAAGAGAGCGGGGCGAGAAGGGCGAGCAGGGCGAGCAGGGCGAGAAGGAAGACTTGGCATGAGTGTGTGGAGACGGAGACTGAAGACTGAACGCTGAGGAAGTGAACAACTCTGAAGACTTGAGTGCCGTTTCACATTGTGCAGAGCACAGTGTACGAGCTATCTTCTACATTCTACTCGACGTGCTCTGAGTATATTTGGGAGTGTTTACGTCACACTCGCACTACTACCACTGACTCTGATGGGAAATGAAAAAATGGCGAACCTCAGACAGAGGGGAATCTCTCACACGTTTTGCAATTCACAGGACTTTCACCTCCCTTTCTCTCTCTCCCATCCACATTCACTTCATGTGTATACCAAAAGACCAAACAAACACATCCACATCACCTCAAACCACATTAAGCCACACTAATCATCCCTGTCCCTTCATCCCACCTCCAGAACAGCCTACACCTACAACAATTTTAAGGGAATTACCAAGACCGAACAATCGCTCCCCAACTTCTCACGGCTTCCCCGCTTTGACCTGTAACTTTAGCTCATGTTCGAATTGCTTTCACTGCAGATGCAGACCAAAGTGAACTCAACCAATTCATCTAAAAAGGATACGCTTAATTTGCTACTAACCAATACATGACATTCCAGCCAATCCAATTGTCAATTCACCTGCACAATCCATACAGCTGCATGTGCCATCTTAAAAGGAAGTAATGTTGAAATGCCAAGTTTTACATGGCCAGCATGAAATTATGAATCGTTAAAAGCCTATCTTGTTTAGTTTCCAACGGCTGACCTACCCTAGCATCTCCTACATATGATTCCTACCTCAGTTCCACATAGCACTTCCACTCATGCCATGAACCATGCCATGAATGTTGCGGCACTTTGATATTTCGTTTACACTGTCACATTGTGAAGCTGCAAATTTTCGGATTGTTAATTTATACTAATCGGTGGTTACTTCTACATTGAATCTGAACGTCGAATAGTCACAAGTCAAAATGTACTAGCTCCCAACCGCTGTCACAAGGTAAACGTTTTTCAAATAATCAAGGCTTACCTTATCGTCTCCGCAATTTCGTACGCTCCATCGTGCCGATCCTGCAAAGAAAGCATTCGTTTGTTTAGCACATTAAAATAGAAATACTGTAACCGAAAACCCCTCACTAAAAAATTACAAGACTTGACACATTCTAAAAAACCAGATAAACAAGTCAACGGTACCCTGACCAGAGCGATTTTTCCCAAAGGTAAAGGACAGACTAATAACAACACCACGCAAAATTTTCCTACCTTGCCATGGGTCAAAGGCCATTTGTAAACCACGGCTTCAGCCCCAGCAGGGCTATGTAGTCGCAATTCATTCGCCATAGTCGGTTCTTTTTTTTGCAGGTGTTCAGTTTGAGCGGAATTGACCGAGACAGCGTGTGCACGCCAACTAAGTGTTCCTCGGGTCTTTCAAAATCTGCAATGCACTTGACCAAACACCTCGCCACACTGGAATGACACTACATGATGCTGAGGGTGAAAGGGTGAGGATGAGGACAGACACAGAAACTTAAAAGATTCGGTAGTTGTTGCAATTTGCAATCAAGGATTGTGAATTTCCGAGTCCGAAATTCCCATCCTCCTCCCACCCTGGGGATAAGTAGGATTTCCGTATTGCTCACATTGTCTTGGACTTGACTAAGAACACATTGCGGAGTCACTGGAAGAGAGAGATGGAGGGGAATTATTAGAGTAGAGAGAGGGAGAAATAGTAAATAGTAAAACTTTGTGATTATTTTCACGAAGAAGGCTTTTAGACGAGGGTGTGAGACTACAACGGAATATTCCTCCGTGCTTCAAGATCTTCATCACTTGCTTTTGCTTATTTCCACTGCACCTCTTCGAAAAAAGCCAGAGTGTTTGAGGGAAGAGCGACTGGCCGTCCCAGTGGACGCGGGTGAGTTTCGGGGACTTGTGGCCCTGGGCCTTCTCCAATGACCTCAAGCAGAGAGGGCAGAGTGCAGGTCGGGGTGGAATCGTGGAGTCCAATAGTCACTAGTCACTCTTCCACGATTGGGCTCTTCCAAGCACTTGTACTTCCGCTTCCAACTGTCGTCGTTCCGCCACTCTGCCACTCTCCCAATACTGCCAGCACTATCCCAATGCCAATAGGCCCATTCTCCATAGTCACTACTACTACTACTACTACTACTGCTACCACTACTACCACTACTACCACTCTCACCACTGCCAACTGCTACACCATCTCAGTCTCAGTCTCTCTGCATCAGCTCTTCCATATGCGTATATATGTATATGATGTATACACTATACACTGTACAGGGCTCCGTGTAGAGAGAAGAGTCTCACAGTCCCAGCACGGCGATGGAGGCGCTACATCCCACAACGTCCGCGATCCCCTATGCCGCACACACGCAAACTAGCAGGCTCAGCCTGGTCCTCGTCCCTAGCAATAGCACTCTCGCTCTCGCTCACGGCTCAGGCACACACACACACACACACACTCACAAACTCTCCCCTCACGATCCTGGAAGCACAGAATGCCCAGTATGGTAGTATTAGTATTAGTATTATTCCTTTATTTGCTTCAAACATTACACAGCACATTCTTTGCAACGTGTACAATTCCACCACAGAGATGTATCGAAGGCAGGGTGGTGTTGGATTACACAAAATATTCTGGGATTACGGATTACGGATTTTTTCAAAAACATTTTTAAATGGGAT
>JAQGBT010002587.1:0-23277 GCA_034698585.1 Disparrhopalites patrizii | reverse complement strand
CACAATTGTTTCTATTTTTTGGCACAATTGTTTCTATTTTTTGGCACAATTGTTTCTATTTTTTGGCACAATTGTTTATATTTTTTGGAACAAAAAGTAAAATAGTACTGCTTACCTTGTAAAACAGAGCTCAAAATTTTGACAATGCATACCAAACAAGTGCAAAGGGCTAGGAGGGAGACGACCAGGATGATGGCTCCAGCCCCCGCATCACTCAGAGATGTTCCCGCAAATAAAAAGTCGCCTAGACATATACGATCAAATGATAAGAATAATTTGGGGGAGCAAATTTGGAGGTCAAAAAAGGATTAAGGTCACGTTGGTAAAAATGTGTACGCGATACTAACATTTCCCGGGACTGTTTTGGAATATGATATACTCCTTGTCCAGAACCTCCCGTCCGAAATTGTCCGGGACGGTTTCCCGGACCTTGATAGTCATTTGATGGACGGTACAATTCTCTCGTATGAGGGAATGATTTTGCAAATGGGTGCAATTCGGATTGGACCAACAGTCCATGACATTGTCGTCCAATTGCACAATGAGATCCACGAAGGGCTTGGTGAGGACGGACAGCAGCTGGAAGTCCGACGTGGCTTGCTTGTCCGGGAGCAAACCGCGCATGATGGCGTTGGACAAATGGTATAAATAACCTGTGTCGAGCAAACAATTACATTTTTATGGAAACTTTTCATCCATATAAATCTTGTGGAACATACTAATTACTTTTTTTGAACTTATACAATTGGCACACTTGGCATTGTTAGAACATTTAACTGAAAAATGTGGAATTCCAGAAATTTTGTAAGGACTTTTTTTTACCTGTGAGAACCTCTATAGGGAGCAGAACTATCACTGTGATCCAATTGAACATATCCAAAATCGTGGCGCCGGCAAAAGCCCGTCGGAATTGTTCCCGGTCCCCCGCCTGGGAGAAGGAGACGATTGTATTGGTGATGGAAGTCCCAATGTTGGCGCCCATAATAATGGGAATGGCCACTGGCACCTTGAGAACTTTTCAAAAAAAGTGATCCATTTAAATTGTGGTAGAAACAAAAATATGAACATTTCTTCGGTTGGAAAGTTTACTGATTTCTTCGATAATAATAATACATTTTTCTTCAGCGAAATTCCTAATTACAAATTGTATAATTTGTTCCACGCAAATTTTAGAATCTTTTAAATTCCAAATTTACAGATCTTGCCAATCAGTGACAAAATTTCCAACTAATTACAAATTTTTTGATCTTGTAGAGTAGATCAATTTCAAATTTACGAAGCATGTAAATCAATTACAAATTTGCGAAGCTAGCACAGGTCCAGAATTAGAAATCTTGCAGATACTTGCAGATACTATGTATGTAATCTTACAAATATTTATATTGCAAATACATTAATTTTCTTATTAATCTTCATATTAATCTGCATATTACGAACTCACGAATTTCTTCCACTACAAAGTTTTAGGTTCTTTTGAGGAATTTACAAATCATGTGAATCAGTGACTAATTTTTGAGTTCAATTACGCATTCACATATAAAATTTATAAAGATATAAATCGATTAAAAATATTCCAATTTCTACCTCTACAAATTTCTTGAATTACTTTGCCAGTTTTTTCAATTAAAATTTCATCAATATAATATATGCAATTACAAATTCACCATTTTATCACATTTTCAATTTAACTGTGCATGATTCTTTTCGTTTTCGAATTTTAAAAACATTTAAAAAAATTTTAATAAATGCTTACATCCAGCCGCCACCATGGACACAACGATGGACGTGGAGGTGGAGGAGCTCTGAACAAAAACGGTGGCCAAAATCCCGATCATGACCCCCACCACAGGATTCTGGAGGATCTCACTCTTCATAAAAATCTCCCCCGCCGTCCTCCCTCCAATGAGCCGGAAGCCCAAGGAGAGAAGATCCAGAGAGCAGACGAACATATACAATAAAAATAGAAGGGCCACCCCCTTGGCAATCCCCATGAGAATGGTCCAGACTCGGGCCTTCCATGACTTCTCCGGTTCAATCACTTCCACCGGGACTCCAGCACCATGTTCCGCCAAATTTAGGACGGTCGGATTTGTGTTCAGTGGCACAAAATAGAATTCATCATCCCCCATATTTCTCCCTCCACCCCCACCAGAAGTTCTCCGTTGTTGCAATTCATTCTCCTCCCGACGCCCCTCCGGGAGATGGTCGCCCCGGGCGTCGATAGCACGTTCATTTGCCCCCGGATTTCTCATTATCACTGGGATATGACGGGATTCACTATTATGCTCATGGGGCACGTGTCCCACAGGGGGATGATGGAGCAAAAGAGGCTCTTGGGAATCAACTGTATCGCTCTCACTTGTATTTTGACTTTGACTGGGCCCACTGTCCGTTGTTGTCTCATGTCTTAAAGGGGATGTTTCTTCAGAGGATGACTCAGAGGAGGAATCTGCGCCATCGTCTTCATCCCATGTCTCACTCTCAGACTCATCCTCCTCGTCCTCATCTTCCTCTGTTTCGTCTTCATCTTCATCCTCCTCGAGGAGATCCTCATGAAAACGAACTCTTTTCTCTATTTCCCCCTCATCCTCCTCTTCCTCCTCGTAACTACTGAAACTATGCGAGTCCGTCTCGCTAATTACCTCTTGCGGGATTCTTGCCATTTTTTTTTAATTATTATTCCTTCCCCATTAGACACAAACATACATACATATATTCAAATAACACGTATACACACATGTATTCCAAAGTTGATTGACACTCTTTCGACATTTCCTTGTTAAATTTTTAAGTTGTTTTTAAACAATGCTCATAGCCTTTCTTTAATTCCCTGGAATTTGTCAATTGTTTTCCGTTCAGCACTTGTCGCACGTTGGTCCGAGCAATTTTTGTAGCATTTATTTCCTTTGAATTTAATATTTTTGTATTTACTAATTACTATGAACAAATCTATGTACATATGCGAATGCACAAGGTTATTTTACATTATATATTATGTACACATACACACAAACTATATTTCCCTTGGCATTCAACGAATGCCAATTACCCTAAGCTGGGCTTTGGTATGTATTAGACACTTAAATTTGTAATAATATTTGTAAATGTAAAAAAAAATAATACCGCTGTTCCTCTTTACAGCAAGGCTGATTTATTGGCACACAAAAAGTGATGGTTACACAAACATTTTCTTTCTGATTAAAATTTGTAATTGACCTAGGGACCCCACTGCATTTTGTCAAGTTCGGCTATTAATTTCAATGGGTTATTACAGAAATTGTCACATTAAAAATGTCTTGAAGGGTAAAAAAAAATCTCTGGATAATACACGAAGGGGGTACGGGAAAAAAGACGAAGCCGTATGACGCACGTTGTTAGGAGGCAAAAGTCAGAGGAAAGAATGATTCATTGGAGGAAAAGTTTTAATTGATTTCCCTAGGATTTTGTCACTGTAATAATTACTGTAATTAAAGGCTAATGGATTGTGACACGAAATGACGGCATTCCTTCCTTTCTCTCGCTCTCACTCGGGTTATCCGCTTTAGTGAAACTCTGTTCATATTACAGATTTAGTCCCAACTGGGCTGAATAAGTAATACTTGTGATAAAATCAGGCTGCATTGAAAATGATAACACCTTTTTGGGACTCATGGAAAAATATTTTTTGTAACTCACATTGGGATTAAAAGCATTGAGAGTAAAAAATGAGTAGTCTCCCGTGTAATTGCTGGGATGATAATGACCTTATCTAATCATGTCCCTGTTCCGTTCAGGAATCTCTCTGGTAAAAAAAAAATGATGTCACCCACCCCCGGCCCAGGGAACAACTTCCACTTCTAATCTGTTCTGAATCATTAATTTTGTGGATGGTTTGTTTTTTTTCCTGTACCTGCGTGGGGTTGACACGTTTCCTGGCTTAGAATCCCTCTATAACGCTTTGGAAAGCGTGTTTTTTGTCTAAATTACTGACTTTGTATAGGTACGGACAGATATACATATTATTCTGTATATTACAATCCAAGTACATATAATGACTCCGTTGCCTCAACCATTGAAGTATGGCTAAGGACTTAATTAAATTAGTGTGGGTGGAAGGTGTTGAAAAGGGTTGTAATTTTCCCTTGTTCATTTGTGAAACAACTTGACAGCCTCCACACTTCTACAAAAGACGGTGGGAATGCATGTGGTTCAGGATATTCAAATGAGTTTACGCACTTTACTATAATGTAACATTATATATTACAAATGAGGTCCAAATAACAAGGCTTCGCATCGTATGAGGCATGTCATTTCCCATGTCATAAATTCCTACGAAATTTCTGTTGTTGGAGTTTTATTTAAGTGAACCTTGACAATGTAAACGTCCAAACACAAAGGTGGCCGGAAGTAGAGCAAAATTTGTATGTGTGCACCCAGTACAGTTATTTTCGTCGCCTTTAGATCGTATGTATTTCACCGAACTCATAACTTCAGGAAAAACCTCTTCAAAAACCATACAAATTTGCTTACAGCTATTGGTGGTACGAAAGGGGTGACATGAGCTATTTATATATTTAACAGGAGCTGTTCATCATTTATGAACAAGTACATATTTATTCAACATTTGCTCTCATGCGTAACACTCAAAGAACAATTTACCAACTTGCAGTGAAAGATGGTCCCAAAAAGGATCTAAATCTTCTATCCTATGATTTTTTGTTTTGAAGGAACGAGAGGAAAATTCGTAATGCTTTGTAAAATTTGTAATTCGACGGAATACATTTTATGCATTTTGTGGACACGTTTTGCTTCTATAACATATTTAAGGATTATTATTTTTGGTGTTTTCTATAGATTAATAAAATGTGGAAGTCTTGCCCGAGTGACTTTAGCACGCAAAATTAAGGAATATACATATGATCATTGTTTCTTTTGCAGGGATCATTATGCAACAGTTATAGGCATTTTTCTTCACGGTTTTAACCACTTACAATTCATGTTAGACGGGAGCTCGTACGTACATTTTTAAGGAATGGAAATTAATAAATGTGTATATTATGTATTTGAATAAGTTATTTAATGATACTGTTGACTTTTTAACATTTTACTGCCTATACCCCGGGGGCGTCAAACTAAGAAAAATGGGTTAAGATGCCAAAACATTTGCTTAAATCACGTCCCAACTGACGTCTAAAACGCTGCATACTTCTCCCGGTTGATTTGAAAGATTTTCGGAATACTTTGTAAGCGAATATGTATGAAGCTGAAAAAAGGAAAATGATACAAAATGGTATAAATATGCAGCTTCATTTCACAACCAAAAAAGAATTTGCCGGCTTCAATTTCACTCAATTTTGTGGCTCATACATTGTATTAAAAACATTTACGTCAAGGCTTCCATGTGACTGGTAAAACCAATTTGATGCGCATTCCTCATTTTCAAATGTTAATGCAGCTATTACGTTAGACTATTAATTCCGCAAATTACCCTTTGAAGGCCATGTTAAAACTATGTTTTTCAAGTATTGGCGAATTACGATATAAAAAAAAAGTTGGAGGCGAAGGAATTAAGAGTTTGAAGCCTTCCTACATACTTTTCAATGAGCATTATTAACTTTAATATGAAAATCATGTGGAGTTCAGTCAGTCAGTTCATCAACAACTGGTCGTCGTTCATCGTAGACAGACAAATGCCTTATCACATCAAGTAAATATTAAACGAACTTTGGTAGAGAACCGCTTTTTTTTATCAGCCAGTGCAGGCCATGACCCAATTCCGCCTGGCCAAGCAATCTGCCAAAAACGATGTTATCACTGCAGTGTTTGCAAATGGACCTAAATGATATAATTTTGAAAGAGATTAACTAATAATTTATTATTTTTATTAACAAGGACCCCGAGGGGACGGCTTCCTCTGGGAGATTATCCCACCGGGAGAATCGAAAAAATTACCTCAAGCTTGTCTCATTAAAAATGACTAATTTTTTTCAGCCTTTTTTTATATTTTCTTTCGTACTATTTATAGTATTTATAGTACCCGTGTCTATTTTTCCGAAAATACAGTATTTTGCCAAACCAGAGGTCCACAAATTAAAAAAAAATTAATTATTTTTTGGAATGGTTTGGAGGGCAAAATCGCATACATAATGTGCTTGGGAAAAACGTTGAACAAGGAATTGCGAGTACGCAGAGCGCGCGGGAAATTTTAAAATAAGCCCAGCTGAAAGAAAATTGAGAAATGCCGCCGAAAGCAGAAAGGCAGAAATTGTGACCTGTGACATGACACGCGAGTAAGAGGGTGAAGCTGAGGACATTCAGGAATATCGAAAATAAAAATCTCTGTCTCTAATAAGTCATCAGGCGAGTACGTCTAGCTAGTCTAACAGAAACGAAAACAAAATTTAAAACCAACGTTTTCGAATTAATATATCTCAAAAAGCACGTGCCTTTGCTCTGAATTGTAAATAAAATAGATTTTTAGTTATTGAAACAATAACTAAAATTGAAAATTTTAATCGTCTTCCAGAAGTGACCCCTGACCCTGATGGTATTGGACTTACTCTTATGTAATGTAGTGCGTTGTGTATATATAGTCAAATATTCATATACTTGTGTAATTGTTAGTGTTTGTAACTTGACCCGAAAAATATGGAGATACTCACTTATTAATTTTATACTGGAATATTCTAGGTGACCTCCAACAACAACTTTGAAAAATGCAGTTAACCACCGCAGACATGAGCGATGTCCAGTCCGTATTACCTGGTTCATCAGCTGGGTCAAAGAGTGTAAGTTTCGTTTTGAAAATTTATTATTTTATGAGTGCTTTGCTAATATTTTTTTGCGTTTGTTGTGAGTGCCAAACGACAAAATGTTTTACAGTTATGCTTTTTGTTTATACGACTCCTAATTTGATGGTGTATAGTTATTAATTTTTAAGACGTCATTGAGATTTGGGAAATTTGTGTGGAATATAACATCTGTATTGGTATTCTGTGGTGGTAAAATATGAAATACCTGAATAACATGTTTCGTTTTTTATAGATACCGACGTACGTCTCTAAGTTAATACCTGGAAAATTGTATTTGATGCAACATCCCCTTCGACCACCGACGGAGTCTCCTGAAGACCTAATGAAATATTCTGAGGTACATAATTCGCATGCTGGAAGTACTGTTTATACAGAGCAAATTAAAGCTTAAAGGATCTCTGGTAATTTATTAATCATCGTTTTGTCATGCATCTATCACAGGTCAAATTTAAACCCAACTTCGAAAAATTTAAACTGGCCGTGCCGATTGATACCCAGTCGTCGTTCTATGATCGGGATAAAGGGCAAGCACTGGCGTCGAAAGTAGCAAATGCAGCTGGTGATGACGGGGATGAGGATTTCATGTAAATTTACGTCTTTAAAAAACTAAATGTCGCTTACTATTTGATGGGAGAATGGGAGTCGATGATTTTGTGCTACGATTTCGTATCTTGCGCTGTGTTTAAGCCAAGGCGTTTGTATTGTGCAAATAGGAATACGTAGCTGTTAGCTATATGTGTATGCTTTACTGACACCTCCTTTAGGGATGATCAACCTAGACTGGATCAATTAAGCCTTGAATCTTCGATTATGCCGAAACCCACAGGAAGGTCACGGTATGTTATTGGCGTGATTCGTAAAGATAAAATTCATTTGTGCCCTCTTCAAGCAATTATGCAAATCAAGCCCACGTTTGACTATTTGAACGCCACGGATAGCAAAAAACAAGCAGCAGGTGGGAAAGAATTCCCTTGTTTAGTAGGCAACATTATTTTTCAAATGTTGTAGTAGCCAAGCTTTTAGTTATTTTAACTTTATCGTGCAAATATTATTAAATACACTATTGCAATTGATTTGATTTCACAGAGGGTACAGTAGACACAGAGACTGAAGACGAAGAGGAAGCCACGAAAATTACCGTGAAATTTGCACGTAATAGTCGAGACAACACTAAAGACGATCCTCTACGCCAGAAAAGCTTTAGTGCCCTTGCGCGAGAGGAATCGGAGGAGCCATGGTCATTGATGAAATACGATCCCTACTTGCCGTCCAATGTTAAATTATTACTGCCGGAGACTGCGGAAGGAAAAGATATCGAATTTACTCCCCTTAACCGCAAAAATTATATGGACCTGCTTTTCCCAAAATATAGTGATCTATCATATGATAGTTTAGAAGAGAAAAATAAAGCTGCCACTACATCTAAAACTCCGATTAGTAAACTTAAACAAATGAGCTTGCCGGATCAAGTGAAAACATTAATGATTAATGGTGAGTCGAAATTTTTGGTTTCTGCTATTGTTCAGTACATGATGTCCTTGTTCGTGTTCAAGTTCTAATACAGAAAATTTTTACAATGTATTTGTTGTGAAGGTATGGTCTTGAGGTACCGTCAAATTGAAGAGTTTTTGAGGATGAAGCTCAAAGCTCATGTGGAGGATACGGAACTCATTCGTGTTCTTCACACAGCTGCAAATGTGATTCAGGGATGTTGGGTTGTTCGAAGTGATCTGCTCTATCCCGTCAACTATGTTTCTAGTGCCCATGGCATTTCCAGGGAAGTAATGCAAGAAGCTCGAGATTTAATAGTAAGTTTTAAGATTTCATTTCTCTTTTTTGTGCAATTTGAATTTTCTCAGGCGTAATGAGTCCTTTGATTTTTCTACATTAAAGTTAAGTAGATTCACGGAAAGTAGGATATTGGAGCGAAAAAAGTTGAGCAAATGGACGAAATTACCTGTGGAAGAAGTAACAGAGATTCTTGTGCCCATATCCCGTCTTGTCCCCCGACAAGGCTGGGAATTTAAACTCCCCTACGATTCCGAATTCTGCCAACAGTTCCCTGACGTAGTCCAGCGTCAGCAGGATATTTGGGCGAGAAAGAGAGAACATCAAACACGAAAATTATCAACCTCAGACAAATCACAAGGCCCTCAGAGGAGACGATCCAGAACGAAGTCTTTCTCTTCTGACACCGACAGCGGCGCTGAATCCGAAAATCGCAGAAGGCAACTTGGACGGCAAAGACGACTTAGTTCACGGTCCGAAGCTGGTATTCCGACTCCTCATGTGGAGCCATAAAGATATTGAAATACATACATACATAATACGTACATCTATGTATCTGTATAAATATCTGTCATCGTTTCATCACTCGTTAT
Source organism: Disparrhopalites patrizii (assembly GCA_034698585.1). Taxonomy (NCBI): domain Eukaryota; kingdom Metazoa; phylum Arthropoda; class Collembola; order Symphypleona; family Sminthuridae; genus Disparrhopalites; species Disparrhopalites patrizii. The sequence continues at coordinate 14,105 of JAQGBT010002587.1, read as the reverse complement.
TTATCATATTCATGTTGTTTATTGCAAGATATGCGTGTGTATAATAGTGTACTAAAGGGGACAGGTTTGTCTGGGTTTGCAAACATTGTGTCAGCGATGCGTCAAGAGTAATAATTCCTAAATGTATTGTTACACCATTATTTAAATTGTATCACTGTCTGATTCATTTAAATGAACGGGAAGTAAAATCAAACATTCGTTTTCCATTAACTTCAGGAACTAATGCGAGCTACTGAAAAAGTTTTTCCTAATTAAGTGCAGTGTTATAGTACAAAAATATTCTTTCAGAAAATGCGTGTCTGTTTTAACTCTTGTGACCTTAAACACACGTCGTATGGACAGGCTAACATAAACGTTTTTGAAAAACTAAATTTTTATAAATCATGAATTCTCTTTGATAGTCCTGGGAACTTTAAACTGTGATTCAGATGCTTCAGCGGAACCTACCGTGTGTGGAAAAATTCAAGCTGTGAAAGAATGCCGTTTTTTAGCAAGTGCCTGAAGATATTTTGTTGACAAAGGTTATGAAAATGGAGATATTATCAATTGTGGACTTATAAATTGTAATATTTGCAAATACTCAACATGTTTATCGGTAATTATCAGAAGTTATGTGCATCTGTCTCCAACCAATTCAAACACACTCACTTCTACATAGCTGATTAGGAATATGTAATGTTTTTTTATATTTATTATCGTATACGTACTCAATAGAAAAAGCCCAGGATTATTCTCTTCCACAAAGACTACTGACGAGATATATGAATAGAAGATTAAAGATTAGCCTGAATATCTGGAGTCTGAATAAATCATCTAGTTAAGCAAAACTATTTACCTCTTTGTATTTTCAATACAGACAGTAGTCTCAAATTGCAAAATTGATGAATATTAAATACCTATGCTATGCATATATAAAATTCCTGATGACACTACAAAATTCCTGATTTTACGGTTTTAAGATCCTACATGGAGCCTATTTATACTGTCAGAATCACAAAAAGATATTTAATTTCAGGAAAGAACGATCCCTCTGGAATGAATTAATGAATTTCTGCACTACCATTGCAGCACCTAAATACCTGTGTTAACATACGTAAAATCGAATAATCATCTTTGGTTTTGCCTGGACAAATCAGGAATATTATTTATTACATAATAGTCCTGGAAAAATTCTTATTTGAATGATATTCTTGTTTAATTAAAAGGTCAGTCAATTAGTATATGCATTTATGCATATGTTATATATGAAAACCTTTTTCCCGATCAAGATCACTGTTATGATTGGCTTTATCTGTCTGCATTTCCCCCCATGGAAATTTGTCCAGAAGGATTTCCAGGCAAGGTTGGAGCACGCATTGGGAAAAAGCTGTACTTGCGAGGTCTGGAGCGTGTTTTTTCTGTTTGGTTTGGTCTCATTTCAAGCCGGTGCACGTGCATTTTTCTACGCGCTACATCTGATTTGCTTCAGTATGAAACTGAATATGATTGTGGAGAATCAGTAGGTATACCTTTTCCCCATATCATACATAACCGTTTAAAGGGAGAAGCACCAAGAAAAAAATTCAAGAAATCTGTTTTGAAATACAAGACCATCAAGATATCGGAGACTAAACAGAAGTAAATGAAAGATAGTGTTTTGTTTCAATGAAAGAGACTAGTTTTTCTTCTCTTTTGGGTTCTTTTTTTTTCTTGGTAAGTAATATATAAAATTTCCCCATATAATTCTGGTTGAATCAAATTATATAAACATAAGTCGGATTAACAAGAGTTTTGTCGTAGCAAACAAGTTGCATTGTTCAAGGACACTTGTGGCCAAAAGAGATAGTGGTTTAAAAAAGATACGTAAAAACTAAATAGAAAAATTACATTTTTTTTAATATTTTCCATTTTCAGGCTCTGGTTGGAAGACTAAACTAACTGAAGTCTCTGTACATTTTTATTGTATAGCTGATTATCGGGAATAATATACGGGGTAAGTCAAATTTTTTTTTTCTCGTGGTATCGAAGTTGTTATTTATAAACGGTTATCGTTTTTTTTTGTTTTTGCTAATACTAACTAAGTGAGCATGTATCTATATTCAATTTTACTATGTGTATGCACAGATTTGCTTTTTGAAGAGAGATTTTTTATATTTTGCATACTGGCCCAATACTAAGACCAAGGTCAGTGCAGGATATGGAGACACGGTTGATCAGCAGTTGTATATTTTTTTGAACTTACATAAGTTATATAATACTTGTGAGTTGCAAAGTTTTTTTTATGTAATCACAAGGGAAGATAATGGGAAACAAGTTTACTGAGAGTGTAGACGCATTTGGGAAGCTGGTGTGAGTGCAACAAAAAAATTGAGTGAGGGCCAGGTAAACAATTACTTACACAGTTATCCATGGCACAATTTTTTGTGTATTAATAATCGACTTGCATATCTGGTCGGCGTGTGTAAACAGTTTTATTAGAAACAGTTTAGTGTATTCTCATTCAGGTGTAAGAGGTCACATTTGGACTGGAGAAATTGTTCAGTGGTTGTATGTGACATTTCTAAATATTTCAAACTAAAATCTGTTGTTTGCAGTTTATTGATTTTCCTCCTCGAAATACGTAATCGGCGGTAACAATGGGAGGGAGATGGTCCAACACGAATCCTATGGAGGTTCCGATTCCGGATATCGGCGCGCTATTGGATCGTGATCCGGGACTCAGACCCTTTGAATATGACATCAAGAAAAGGTAAAGCATGTTGTTATTGTTTTCTATTGTGCTCACTTGTAAGTTTGTCTAAACGTCTCTGCGTCACGTTTCAGTTTGGGAGGGGTGTGTCAATTTTACAAAGCAAAATTTCATAAAAATAGTTCTAGGGATAAAAATAGAAAAATTAATGTAATATTCGTAGAGTTTTAGTTTGCACAAGTATCCCTCTGTAACCTTGTTTGGCAAATATGTACGAGTATTAGAACAGTACAAGCTCGTATCGTGTGGGTCACGCATTAGTGTCTAATGTCTATGTATTGTGTATTACATTACATGTGCTGTGTATGTGATACTTAATTCTCATTTTGTATAGCTGATAGCTGCCCTGCAATTTCTACATGCGCGTTTCAAAGCCGGTAAACAGGCTGTTAGCATTGAGAAACTTGTGCGACAGCATGCGATTACACACGATCCTGGCGTGTGTGACAGGGAATACGCACGTGAAGCCTCAAGAGAAAATCATGTAAACTAACTTTTGCTTCGTTTAATCTTGCTTTAGATATGCAGTTTACCTGGACTGGGTCGATGCCTTAAATGAGCATGAACAGGGTTATGAAAAATTCACAAGAGCCTACGAAGATTATGGTTATCACGTGGCCCCGGATGGGACAATCAATTGCCAGGAATGGGCCCCTGGAGCACAGGAATTGTATCTGGCTGGAGATTTCAGTGAGTGATCCAGTACATTTGCTTTTATAAAAACCGAGTCTGCAAACAAAAGCTTTCTTAAATTGAGGTATTACGTTAATCGTATATCCTTCATCCTTTTAGATGATTGGAACAGAACGGAATTGCCTTACACAAAAAATGATTTCGGCAAATGGACCCTCACTATCCCACCAACGGCAGATGGAAAACCTAGAATTAATCACCTTAGTGAAATTAAAGTAATTGAATATACCACTTTCTCATTTACAAATTTGCAAAATCTATATAGTTAAATCTGCGGTTTCATAGCAAAGCTAATGGTATGGTTGTCTTTCAGATAATAGTTCGTGACAAGCATGGTAATCTTTTGGACAGAATGTCACCATGGGCCCCATACGTGGTTCAACCTCCAGAAGATCAGGGTTATACGTTTAAATACGTTTTCTATAACCCTGAACAGGTGCGCTATTTTATTTACTCGATTTAGTGTTGAATTTCTTGGTAATAATTGATGGGGATATGTTTAGTAATAGTTCCACAAGTCTAATTATTTTTGACATAATTTGCAATTGCAGAGATATAAGTTCCAGCATCCGAGGCCCGAAAAGCCAGAAAGTCTCCGTATTTACGAGAGCCATGTAGGCATTGCGTCTCCGGAGCCAAAAGTGGCCACTTATAATGAATTCGCAGATAACATTATTCCTAGAATCAAGAAACAAGGTTTGAACAATTTTTTGAATTTTTAAAGACTTGATTGCTATATGAAATTTTGACCGAAACACATTTTACTTTGTACAAAACTGACGTAAGTTGCACCTATTTATTGATTACAAATTTATTGATAACAAAAACAAATTATTGTCTATTTGTATACAGGATACAATACCATCCAATTAATGGCTGTTATGGAGCATGCTTATTACGCTAGCTTTGGGTATCAAGTTACTTCATTTTTCGCTGCCTCTAGGTCAGTACTGTTAACTGTTACTGTGTCTCAAAATTATAATGACTGTTCGGATTCTCCAGTGTGACCAGGAAATAATTGCACATCGACTCAAAATTACTATTACTATTTGGTTAATGTATAGCCGTTATGGAACTCCGGATGAGTTGAAACGACTCATAGATGTTGCCCATCAAAATGGCATCTACGTTCTGTTGGACGTTGTCCATTCTCATGCATCTAAGAATGTGTTGGACGGACTGAATCAGTGGGACGGAACCAATGCTGGTTATTTTCATGACGGTCCGAAGGGCGAACACAGCTTGTGGGACTCGCGACTGTTTAATTACAATAAGTGAGTAGTTTTGCACTTTATTACTCTACGTTATTTGCAACTATCGGTGGATGCTGCAAGACTGCTGGAGGCTGGTATATAATGCATTGAAAAAAATATTTTGATTGGTTTCAGTCACGAAGTTCTTCGGTTTTTGCTCTCTAATTTGCGCTGGTGGATGGAGGAATACCAGTTTGATGGATTTAGGTAATATTCAATGTCCATTGTATTGACTGTAGACACGTAGATATTTTTTGGATAGTCCTGTTAGAACGGGTATACCAAATTGGGGCCTAATTAATTCGGCAAAATTTCCGTGCTTGTGAAATTCCTAGGTTTGATGGAGTCACGTCTATGTTGTACCACACCCATGGTATGGGTCACGGATTCTCAGGAGACTACAACGAGTATTTCGGACTGAACACTGACACTGATGCCTTGGTTTACCTTATGTTAGCCAATGATATGGTGCATTCTTTGTATCCACACTCGACCACCATTGCTGAGGTAAAGTTATTGCACAGCTATAGTTTAATTAGAATTTGAAATACAGTGAGACTGTTACATGTGTCAGTAATTGCAAGTTATTAACATTGATCGTATCGCCTCAGGACGTGTCTGGAATGCCTGCCTTGTGTCGGCCTATTTCAGAGGGCGGTGGAGGTTTTGATTACCGGCTAGCAATGGCTATTCCTGACAAATGGATTGAAATCCTGAAGAAGTATTCGGTACAAATCTAACTATTTACTAATCTACACTATTACAAATTTGTTGTTACTATTACAAATTTACTATTACTGCGCTACTAAAACGTGCTTTGAAAAATCAATGGTTGTTTTAATCTGAGTTAATCTTTAACTTCAAATTCCGATTTCACAGGATGAGGACTGGGACATAGGAAATATCATTCACACTCTCACCAATCGCCGTTGGATGGAAAGATGCGTAGCCTATGCTGAGAGTCATGACCAGGTTCGCATATATTGAAGCCCAAATTTTATTTTCGTTTTCTGCATATTGACATTATGCATATGGTTTAAAAATCACTTCTTTGCAGGCATTGGTAGGAGACAAAACAATAGCATTTTGGCTTATGGATAAGGAAATGTACACGCACATGTCTGTTATGTCAGATAGCAGTGGCATTATTGACAGAGGAATTGCCCTGCACAAAATGATTCGACTTATCACGCTAGGTCTTGGTGGAGAAGCGTATCTCAATTTTATCGGTATGTTTTCCTCCTCTCGTATGTTATGTATCCTGTGTGATGCCTACAATAATAAATCATGTTTTTATGCCGTGCTTGATATTTAATATGTAAAACGGAACAAGGTTCATACTATGCATATGGAAACCTACTAATTAAATTATTTCTTGTGGTAATACAGGAAATGAATTTGGTCATCCCGAATGGCTAGACTTTCCCCGAAAGGGAAACGACAGCTCATATCACTACGCAAGACGGCAGTTTAATTTGCCGGACGATGATTTGTTAAAATACAAATATTTGAACCGATTTGATGCAGCTATGAATCATCTTGAGGAGAAATACGGGTGGCTTCATAAAGACTCTGTAAGATAATTTTAGTATTCAAATGGACTTTTGTATATTTTACTGGCGCCGAGTTCTAACTGATTATGTTTCGGTTTCTGCATGTACTAATTGTTGGTGTTTTTATGGTGCTTATGCAGGGTTATGTGAGCTGGAAACATCAGGGAGACAAAGTTGTTGTCTTTGAACGGGGAGGCCTAGTGTTTGTTTTTAATTTTCATACCGGATCCAGCTTTCCTGATTACAAGTAACCTAGTTTACGATATTTATATACCCCTGAAATGAAAATGTAATGCTTTACACGACTTGGTTTGAACTGATTAGTAAATATTGCTTGTATGATTACTTTGTCTAACAGGATTGGCGTAGATGTTCCAGGAAAGTATAAAATTGTTCTTGACAGCGATGAGGCCGAGTTTGGTGGGGCAAACCGCCTGGATCATAATGTGGAATTTTTCACTGCGAACGACGGTTTTGCTGGTCGCAGGCATTCTGTTATGGTTGGTTCAGAAATTTGTTGTTTATATTATTTTTATCAACACTTCATCTCCTTCACGTTACTTCCTTCACGTTAGTTCCTTCACGTTACTTCCTTCACGTTACTTCCTTCACGTTACTTCCTTCACGTTACTTCCTTCACGTTACTAATACTTGAATTGTCACGTTGTTTTCAGGTATACATACCATCCAGGACTGCCTTTGTTCTTGCCAAAGTCGACTAAAGGAGAGAGATTTCGTCTGCATAAAGAGCATCAGGATCTGGATGCAAAAAATAAATATATTAGCTCTTTAAATACTATTATTAGTTAGAATTCGATTTATTCATGATCAAATGGACCATTATTAGAAGCTTTGAAAGAATACTGATATAGATAATGTATGTATGTGTAAAGAAAATAATTCTGTACAAAAACATAAAAATACCCGACGAGAGTGTTTATTTTTATGATACGAGATCTTTATGACAATTGTGAGGCTGCTGCTACAAAGATGTTGTTATTACTGTATTGTTGTTACATTCAGACTATCGGAACTTGTGACTGCTATGGTTTATCATAGGCAAATTATATCTTTATTATGCTAGTTATAACGAAAACGTGTGCCAAAAAAACTCGAGCCAATCATGTAAAGATGTATTTGATGCGAGTCATTTGAATAAAAATACTAAATATTTACGCATTTACAAAATGATGATTCCAAAATTCTTCTGTCGTCATGCTATTCTAAGAGCAGAAGGGGAAATATATTTATTTCGTCCAAATACTTTGGATTTGGATGTTCGGATTTCCTTCTATTCTCCCACGTCTTTTCCCGGGTAAATTTCGCGCTCTCCGAAGTTACCGATAGAAGACGAGGAGAAGTGGAACCTTTCTGTGCTGTACCATCTCCTTTCAGGCTGACTTGGACAAAGTTGGCTGCACGAGTTTTGCATTATCCCGGGATGGGCTTAGACGAACCTTGCCAAATGCTCTCACTTGTTCGTTGATATACCCAATTTTTTTAGCCGTTGCAGGTGCTATTGAATCCCGGGAAATCTGGAGATATTTCTGTTTTCCCGTTCAAAAAGTACTTTTACATTATACACCCGCGAAAAGTTTTGCATACAATGATATTACCTTGCTACCGTAATTCCCAAAATGGATCAAGTTTAATGTAATATTCGTAATTGCGCTCTAATTAACCTAAGCTTGTGTTGAAGTGCTTGGCAGTCTTTCTTAAATAAAAGCATGACCTAAATTTAAAAAACATATACAGACATTTAATAGCTTGCATTTCAGATGTCGTGCCGAGATCATTAAGCAAAAATTCGCTAACATATTTCCCAAATTAATTACGAATTAATTGCCAAGACGGACTCTCCGAATGATTAATGGAAAGCTAATTATGTAATGAGGTTATTCTGTACATTTCTACTGTCAGACACGTCTCTTTCTCGATTGCTTCTCATTCTACATTTTTCTGTCCCTGTCTAACTTTAGTATACACTACTATCTTTCTCCCGAGTTAATTACCTTTCTTCGTCTCTTTCATCGCTGTCATTTTTCTCTTTACCTTTCATCCACTTGGTTGTTTCACTCTTAAACTCTTAATTGTATCCCAATTTCCTTTGTTGATCTGTTCTCCGTCCCTGAGTAATTTCCAATCTCGCTTTCTCTCCTTCTCTTTGTTTCTCTCTCTCTCTCTCTCTCTCTCTTTCACGAACGCTCTTTTTATCTTCTTTATCTACAGTTTCTCTCGTTCTCCTTCACTCTCTCTTATTGTTAGTCTATCTATATCTTTCCTTCTCTCACTTGCTTCTGTCTCTCTCTCACTCCTTTCCTCTCTTTCTCTTTTTCTCTCCTTCCCTCGCCTTCCCTCTTTTTCTCTCCTTCTCTCACTTTCCCTCTCTCTCTCATTCCTTTTCTCTCTCCCCCTTTCATCTTCCCTGTTGTTCTTTTTTTCTCTCTCTACTTCACTCTCTAATTTTCTTTGTCTCTCCTTTTTCTCTCTCTACTTCACTCTCTCGTTCTCTTTGTCTCTCCATTTTCTCTCTCTACTTTACTCTCTCGCTCTCTTTGTCTCTCCTTTTTCTCTCTATACTTCACTCTCTCATTCTCTTTCTCTCCTTTTTCTCTCTCGACTTCACTCTCTCGTTCTCTTTGTCCCTCCTTTTTCTCTCTCTACTTTACTCTCTCGTTCTCTTTGTCCCTCCTTTTTCTCTCTCTACTTTACTCTCTCGTTCTCTTTGTCTCTCCTTTTTCTCTCTACTTTACTCTCTTGTTCTCTTTGTCTGTCCTTTTCCTCTCTCCTTCTCTTTCTCGTTCTTTTTTCTCTCTCTCCTTCAATGTCCTGTTCTCTTTGTCTCTCCTTTTTCTCTCCCTTCGTCTCTCTCCCTTTTGTCTCTTCCTATTTGCTACTTTCTCGTCTCCGTTTTTAATGACTGTGCACCTTTATTTTCTTCCTTTCTTTTATGTATACCTAATCGCATTTGTCACGCTTACAGCTCCTTTTCTGTCCATCTTCACGTGTTTTTGTCTCCCGGATTTTACTGATTTCTGCCGTCAATGTCAGATTTAAGTCTCTACGGAATGGTTGAAGTACCTATCTATCTAACAAGTCTTGCGCGCACAAAATAGACCATAATGTCACATTACAAATGATTTTGCACAAGCGATACAGCCGATAGTATTGATAACATAGCCGACGTAAACAACTGTTTGGGCCATGGTCAAAAATGGCTTCAGCAGCAAGTATCTTTTAAAAGATGATTAAACCATACCCTGTTCTCTCTTGTCTGCACTTATAGTGGATGTACTTACACAGGATGCGGGAATGCATCACTGTGGTAAACGGTAACAATGAGGTAATTTCCTACCTCTCTTGCATTTATAACAATTTAAATCATTTGTTTCAGGTCCTTGTGTCACTTTTATTGAACTGCCAATGGAGGCATTCCCGTTATCTGGTAGCAGTGTAATTCATTTTGGCAATTGGTTCCTTTGTATTATTATTATTGTTGACAATTAATATGACCATACAATGCTGTTACATCAGAGAGAAGCTATTACCCTTCACCTTGACGCATACCTGAGTGACTTGTGCCCAACGGCGTAAAGTGTGCTTTCAAAAGGATCAATAAATGTTTAGATACATACCTTTGTACAATCTTTGTTTCTCTTATCATTAAGAAATAAATCCTTTCCGATGGGTAATTTGCACAACTTTTATGACTGTGAAAATTGTGTGGAATTTACGAACACAGCATAAATGAAGGTATTTTTTTTTTAATATTTAATCTTAAATGGAACACACGGCATGCGACAAACGTTCGTTAAAAAAATCCTCAGAATCTTCATTCTCATCCTTTTGCCAATAAAAGTAAATGAGATGAAAGGGGTACACTATTAATATTGCTTTATGAGCATGTATAGCTACATACGTATACGCAGTATGTATGCTTATACACATTGCATGCTTTTGACATCAACTCATCTCACTTGGCATGAAGGAGAAAAAGAAAAAAAGAAAATTATACCCAGAAATCCTGTACAGTCCTCCTTCATTACGTAGCCAAAAAAAAATTACTTCATTTAATTTGACATGTGAATGGATGAAGCCGGGCAATCAGATGCTGACATCAAATGAGGACCAATTTATTTATTTATTCATTTACTATTGGCAATGATTGCAAATGGCTTTTATTTTGAAAAAAAAACAAAGCAATGGAGAAAATGGACTTTCATGCGATAAATTCGGATCTAAAACTATGCAAATCAATAAGGTACCTTCCCTTGAGAGAGACAAAGAAAGAGAAAGGGAGGTGTATGTGATGAACAAAAAAGGAAGGAGAAGATGGATAAAAAACGGTTAGTTATATCACCAAAGGGAGAGAGAGGAGTGGAGAGAAACAGTGATAAGTGAGATCAGGAGAGAAAACGGAAGAAAAAGAGAGCGGGGAGAGAATTAGTAAGAGAAGGGAGAAGAGGGAAAGAGTGAGATGAGTGAGAAAAGGAGAGACAAGGAGAAATGATTGAGAGAAGGAGAGTGATAAGTGGGAAAAGGAGAGAAAAAGAGAACTGAGTGAGCAAAAAAGAAAGACAAAGAGAGGGAGAGAAAAAGAGAGCTGAGTGAGAAAAGAAAGAGACAAAGAAAGGGAGAAAAAGAGAAGTGAGCAAAAAAGAAAGACAAAGAGAGGGAGCGAAAAAGAGAGAAAAAGAGAGCTGAGTGAGAAAAGAAAGAAAGGGAGAAAAAGGGAGAAAAAGAGAACTGAGTGAGCAAAAAAGAAAGAGACAAAGAAAGGGAGAGAATTAGTAGGAGAGGCGAGAAAAGGAGAGAAAGAAAGAGAAGAACTGAGAGATAACGACGGCGATAAAAAGAAGCAAAAGAGACGGAACTAACGCTGAAAAAAGTACAGTTTATGTCTATGCAGATATAGAGGACATAGGCAAAAGTGGGATACAAAAAGGCGGCGAAAAGAAAGAGACAAACTTTATTGAGTACCCACCTAATTGACGACACATTCCATTTATTATTTCTTCTCGTCCAAGGTTGAACCGTTGTGGTGGAGCCCAATTTTTATTTCATTTTTTGTTGTCGTCGTTAGTTGAAGGTGGCAAGAGGTTAAGGATGACTAAAAAGAGAGATAATAATACGAATAAGAAAGGACTGTTAGATGAGATGATTTGAAGAAAAAAAAATACATTCCTTACGATCAATCTCTCTCTCTCTATGCAGATGGCAAATAATAATAATAAAGATCCTTTGTGGCAGTTCTGTTATCGCTAATCAGGAAATGAAGCATATTACTACGTCCATTTTGTCTTTACAGAAAAAAAAATTGCAACTGCATCAAAACACTTTTTTTTTGTTTGGGTAAATGTTCACAAATGAATTATAATTCTTAAAGTGCCACTCATTAAAATTGGACCCACAAAAAACTACATAAAATATTTTTCATAAGGAAAAAAGTAAAAAATTTGTGATCCCTTTTATTATGTCAATATCACATTTTTATTTTTATTAACGTACCTACATAGGTATAGGTATGCATAGGTATACATATTTGTAAATGGCAACAGCAACAGCGCAGTATCATATTTTGCTAAAATTTCAATTAACTCCCATACCAAATACATACATGAGGGAGCCAAAAAAGACAAAAAAAAAATTGTGAGCATTCATGTTTTTATCTCCACCCGAAAAGACGTAAGGGATATCTGATGGATCTTAATCCTCTTTACAAAAACTTCAGCACTATCATATTAAAAAAAATATTAAATAATTATTTGTTTATACAGATACATATAATGTACCTGTACAATACAGCTATGACTAATAAATGGCTCGAAGGAAGTCTGACGTGTGCGGATAATGAGAAAGTGTACATATTTGTCGAGTGCCAGTCGCTTGTCTGATGTGGAGAACTGATATCCTTTTAATTGAAAGAGATAATTAAGTCTGACAACAATATGAGAGTGCATGAGGGCATAATAGACCATTTTACAATGCGTACAGACGGAGAGAGCATCACGGTAATTAGATGGGTTATGCCCCTTTACAAATATGACATTAATATGTCCATGTGAATCCACTGGCTCTGATGCAATACGTCATAGGATGATACAAGTGCATTTACTTTTAAAAAAGGAAATTCATGAGAGAAAAAACCAATCACTTGACATGATAAAGCACAGAAAGAGAGAGAGAGAGAGAGGGAGGAAAAAGAGACATAAGCCTTGCCTTGCGCCTATGCAAATGACATGCCAAAATTTTGTAAAAAATCTGTAATTTTTAGAAGGCTGATAAGAAAGAAAGTCATAAGGGAAAATGCTGTAATTAGCCGATAACAAGACGTTAAGGGCATTGGAAAAGGATGACGAGGGGCATCTTGAGACAGATGAATTTACGAAAGAGTTGCGAGTTCGAATAATCTTGAAGAATCTTCTTTGCCAAAAATTGCTTTGATTTTTATGTAAGAATTTTTTTAAGGATTTAAACATTTAAAGTATGTAAAAAAAATTCGGACATGTCACTGCTTTTACTGATTTACTGTGTTTACTTTTGATTTCATTCTCCATGTTTTTCTAAGGGAAATTTTCGTGGGAGAAGTCGTCACCCTCGCAAGGAAGTGTAATGTGAAGAAACAATTTTTTTAATTATTTCGAAATATTATTTTATGGGAAAGTAATACCGCGAACTCGCTCGCCTTTCCTCCATTTTAATTACTTAATAGGTGGGTGAAATTTGGGTGGAAAGGTGTAGGAGGAATTTGCATACAATGTAGTGGTGGCGGATAAAGTGTTGGGTTTTTATTCATTCAATTCTATACTATACACAATAAATTCTTGACAATTAACACATTTACCGCATTCACTACTTACTACGCATACACACGCACTTTTTTCCGTGTGGGAGGAAATTATTTGGTGGGAAGTAGCGACATTTTTTTTTTAAATTGAACCCGAAGAAACAATGACATTCGTCCCAACACCCATTTTAATATATGGGAATTATCAAGAAGGTGACAATGAAGGCTTGACGACTTGTCATTCTTGTCATTCTTGTCTCTGTTGTCTGTATCGTATCTGCCATTCCGTCTTTTCTCTTCTCGTTTTTTTTCTATTTCTATATTTTTTTTATTTCACTCTCTCTTTCTCTCTATATCTTCTTTGAATTCTTACCCTCTCAGCTTTTCTTGTCCTTTTTCCTGTGTGTTCCTTTCCCTGTGTTTCTATTTCCCTTTTCTCTCCCCCTCTCTCTCCTTATCTCTTTTGTCATTTGTTTTTTGCCTATTGTTCTGTGTTCCTTTGCCTTTTAAATATCATTTCTGTCTGTACGAATCTCTTTTTTAATTTTCCTTTCTCTCTCTCTTCTTATACTTTCCCTTTTCTTTGTCTTATCCTCTCTACATCTATTTACCACAACCTCTTTCTCTCTTGTTTTCTCTCTCTCCCATCTCTTTCTCTCTTGTTTTCTCTCTCTCCCATCTCTTTCTCTCTTGTTTTCTCTCTCTCTCATCTCTTTCTCTCTTGTTTTCTCTCTCTCTCTCATCTCTTTCTCTCTTGTTTTCTCTCTCTCTCTCATCTCTTCCTCTCTTGTTTTCTCTCTCTCTATCATCTCATTCTCTCTTGTTTTCTCTCTCTCATCTCTTTCTCTCTTGTTGCAATCTCTCTCATCTCATTCTCTCTTGTTTTCTCTCTCTCTCTCATCTCTCTCTCATCTCTCTTTTGTTTTCTCTCTCTCTCATCTCTCTCTTGTTTTCTCTCTCTCTCATCTCTCTCTCTTGTTTTCTCTCTCACTCAACTCTTTCTCTCTTGTTGCACTCTCTCTCATCTCTTTCTCTCTTGTTTTCTCTCTCTCTCTCATCTCTTTCTCTCTTGTTTTCTCTCTCTCTCTCAT
>JAQGBT010002586.1:0-23280 GCA_034698585.1 Disparrhopalites patrizii | reverse complement strand
GTGCGGCGAATTTCCTGACGTTATTCAGAACATGCTGTTATAAGGGGTGCTGTTATGAAGAGACTCCACTGTATATATGTACATTATCTGCATGTATGGAACTGGATAGAAATATGTATAATTATTCAAGTCTCTACACATTTTTGCAAGTACAGTGGAGTCTCTGTATATAGCAACTCTAAAAGGAAGGGCTAAAAAATTGTTATGGGGAAAGGCTGTTAGAAAGTACATTAAATATACACCTTACATATATACCTATGTACGATGGGCTGGAAAAATGTTATTACAGATAAATGTTGTTATAAAGAGATTTGTCCAGACACTCCACTGCAGTATGGGCAAAAAATGTACGTACTATTTCACGTTCTTCAACTAATTCATATTTATGACCGTCATCAATGATAAAATAATGGATACGTTCTTGCTGAACAAAATAATAATTATAACTGCTGCTTGAAAAAACTCTAACTACCATTTTTTCTTTCGTTAAATAATTAACTATACCCAAAGTAATTCGTGTAATAGGACCACACTTGCGATTTGCGAGAAACCCGACGGCATTTACAGATAAGTAATGAAGGGAAAGGAATTACACATTTGTTTAAATAGCGAAACCAATCTGGCCAGCGATGTGAGGCAAATATGCTTCAACACATTTGCACGCTTAAATATGCCTAAATCCGCTCATTAAAAAAATTTAGTATTGATTAAAAACTAAAGGGAAATTTATTGGAGATCCCCGTGTTTTCAAAAAATGTAATCATGTCCAGTAAATATATACACATGTCGCAATCAGCTAATGCATGTAATAATTACTTTTTCGAACAAGCTGCTGATAGTTACTTATTGCTACTTTTCAATATATTATTGTCGATTCTTTGTTATGCCTGTGTAATGGCACCCCTTTAGTAGTCACTCGTAATAGACTACATATATGTACAGTTTTGTAACAAGGCACGCAGGTTTTAGGCATGGAACGTCAATAGTCGACATGATATTAAAATGGTGCAATTTTCAGTTTTACGCAGTGTGCATCTACCTGTTCAACCAGCATTGTCGATACCCGTACATCGAGCATAGGCTGAAAGCTGGACCAAAATCGGTTTGTCTTTGCCAGAATCGGCTTTTTCGCAAGAGCAACTTTATTTGGCATTGAGTTGAATTTGGTCACACCTCAATATTTTGCATTATATCGGATCCCATATTTCTAATGTCATTAAAAATATCGGGGTTTATACTCCGCTTTTTAGCCTAAGGTCTTACATAGTACAGAGTGTTCTTACCCTTTATTTTTTCATGTTCGGTTTATACTCGTTCAGAGTTTTACATATAGTACTTATTTACGACTACTTTCTATGGAGAAGTTGGAGAGAGAGTGGTAGGTAGACCCAAATAGACAGTCAATTTGCGTCCGAGCGTTGTCCGATACGGAAATCTTCGCGTTGATAACCTCCGTAGTGCACGTATACAGTCTTCTGCATTTCTGTGCTGGTACAAGTTCCTTATCGTCCTTGGCCTTCTGCTCCTGGCTTGCCTTTCTCTCTCTCCTTCTCCGCAACAGCCACGGTGGTGGAGCATGGTCCTCGGTGGTTTGGAATCCGCTCAGTCCCTCACGGCTCTGAGTGCTTTACACCACTGGTCTGACCTGGCTGCTTTATTTTTCATGTCATTAATAGACGATTACAAATTTAGAGACTGAATCTTAACGATTATGACTAAATTATTACCATATACGAAAATTGATATTAAGATTCGTTACTTGTCCACAAAAAATTAATACTTATCGAGTGATCTAATTGTTTGTACTCACGTTTTCTGCGACAACCTAGTGGGACAACGTAGTCTTATGTTTTGTGTGTAGAATGGGGGTTATTCGTATTTCTGTTTTCTGCTGTATGAAAGAATAATATATTATTATTATATAAAGAGAACCGACAATGTCATCTCACTTTGAGGATCAAATTTGTTCATATAATTGCACCGAGCAGTCAGACTTGGAGGAAAAATGTTACTTCAGCAGACACTAAGCGGGACACTTAAATGTCAAATTTGTAAGGCTAAACGGTAGGCCGGCAAGCTAGAGTATGTGTCAACCACCGAATTACTGTCAAGAACCCAATCTCCATCTAGTATTTCACCCCTGACCCAGATCTATTACATTCGTCCAATTAGTGTCTGCTCTGAGGGGTCATCAGAGTAATGTCTTCGTTTTGTTGCTATTTAGTGTCCGTCAATAGTTCAATAGTCTATAGGTTCGCCAATTTTGTACCTGGTTCGATAGGCAACAAATTAATGTCCACCCTTTCGCCAATTTACATCAGTAGCTTGCCCAAAAATAAGGGATAATATCTCTTTCCATAATTCAGAAATGCAAAATTTGGATGCATGATGTAAATGTCCCTTTAGCAGCAATGTCAAGGCATTTTCCATTTCCAAAGTGTGATAGGGATGAGTCAGTCATAGCCATATGCTTTGTCTCTCCTACAAATTTCGTCGTGTCTTCGAGTCTTTCTATATAATACAATTTTCCAAAACAGCTAAAACTTGACACTTAATATGCAATAAATTATAATTGGAATGAACTTTTCGTTATTAAACTTCATCAAATCGTGCATACAAAGAGCAGCCTTCACTAATAATTCCTAAGCTTTAAACTAGCGTCGTTTTCCGTGGTAGAACATCGGAACTTATTAAAGATTAGGAATTATAATTAAAGATTGTCCCTTGCTTTTATAGTACAAACAATAGAATACAAGGATTTTCAGTCCTGTTAGAGGCGAATTGCGATGCTGCTGTTTTGTAGTGGGTATTAATTTGCGCTAAATAAATATGGACAATTGTTTGAGCTTTACCTTGTCCGATACGAGAAATCGTACCGTTTTGAAATTACTTTTGGGATGTTTATAACCTAACTGTTATGACATCAGTGCCGAAGAACTTCTGTCCAACACATCTCGACTTGGAAGTGTAATTTCTGGATTTCCGAGGTCAGCATGAATCTAGGAATAGCTCTGACGACCATATTGTCTGCGGTATTTTGGCCTCAAACAGAATTTGAAACCATTCAAAGTCCTGGATTTTGCACTTACAAATTTGTTCATCTAAAAGGCTTAAACGAGTTGGAAGTGCCAGTAGATCTTTACAAACTGGGTTTTGAACACCCCAAGCTGATACTGGGATCTAAAAATTCCCTTCAACTGGTACCACCTAACATATCAGATGCTAACGAAGTTTCAAAGGGAAAGGAAGTTAAAATTTTTGTACCGTTCCAAGCACTAAGATATGCTCCAGCTTGTGAGAAGGTAATATTTTTGCTGGGAACAGATTTACCCGAAATGAATTCGTACCCAAGTTTTCAAACGTACCAGCTCCGTAGTTTCCTACAGTTTCCATTCAATACGCATCCTCAGTTCACACATCACATTTTTGTGTGCCCATCACCAGCCTTGGTCAAAACTATATTGGATCACCAGCAAGTAAAAATGCTGCAGTATAAAACTGGCATTTGTGTAAGCAATGATGCATGGAAAATTGTGGTGGAGGACAGACATAAATTTGATGTTTGGAAATTGACGTCAATACAGCATTATGAGGAGGAAGCTAGGTTTAGGAAATTTGACATTCTCCGGAATCGGCACATCGTCGTACATTCCTTTCCATTCACCATCCAAATCACTACAGACAAATACGGGAAACCCGTTGGTGGAGTTGGTTACAGTTACATTGCAGCTATTGCCAAAACAGTTAACTTCACCTTCGACTTCACCTTCTTTCGGAAACTTAATAATCGTCAGAATCCAAACGGAACGTGGAATGGTCTTATCGGGGCGATGGCGGAATTCCGAGCGGATTTGTCCATTTGGTTTGGGAAAACGTACAAACGCCATCCGTATTTGGATTTGTCACCACCCGTCATAAATTTACCCGTCGTATTTTTCACGGCTCTGCCGCAGGTCAATCTCAAATGGTATGCCATAATCCACGTTTTCTCAACAGACGTCTGGATCTATCTCTTTTTGTCTTTTATTTGTGTTGTCCCAATATTTTATATTAAATTCAAATTGCACGACCATATGCGTTCAAAAAACCTATCTGTAAACGCACCTAAAACAAGATTATACGACGCACTTGCCATTCCAGCCAAGTCTCTCTTAATGACATCCAGCAACATTCCGAACAATGTCCGTTACATCTCTGGCTTATTCCTCTTTTACTCCATCGTGATTGGAACGTGCTTTAACAGCAACCTCATGGCGTTCCTAACATTCCCCGAGGTGGAATACATCCCAAAGACGCCGGAAGAGCTGGCTCAGCATAAGGACTACAAAATCCGTTTGATACACTATCCAGGCTCACCTTGTGATACTTTTTTCACCTATTCAGAATCCAATCTCGCCATCAATTTCCGCCAGCGACTGGAATATGTACCAGGCATAAATCAAACCAAAGCCATGATGGAGTTCGTACTACGGCCAGGAAAGACAGTAGTCGTCAACTATAATTTGATTGGCTTTCTACAAATTTTTCAAAATCTGACGCTCAAGTCTGCCTTTGTTCCCGCAAATACCCACAGAATTTTGGATCTCCTGGTTTGCATAGGAACCAGAAAATACTCCAAATTTTCTGAGATCATCGGTGAAAGCGTAGGTTGGCTGGAGAGTACGGGGAATTTCGTGCATTGGTTCGAAGAAACGGCGAGCATTATCCGGAAGCGAGGGATTAGTTGGTTAAAAGCCGTGCAGAGAATGTCGACAAAAGAAAAGGAAGAAGGCAATGAAGGAGTCAAATTGGCGGAAGAAGTGTCGAATTTAATGGTGGAGGCTTTCACTAGCTCGGAAGTGCAACCATTCGGGCTGATTCATTTTGTGCTCATATTCATCTGCTGGTCTGTTGGGCTTGCCTTGGCAATGGGAATATTTATCCTGGAAGCGCTTTTTATACCAAAATCTTTGCAAATTTCCCTCAAATTGTATTTTTGGAAGAAGGTGTGCGCCATAAAACAATTGGCGTCATGTATTAATTCAACAGAAATCATGAGATCCCGTGCGATTGCAAAAGTGGCCTTTGATAAATGGTACTTACAAGCGCTTAGCTGGAGGCGGGGTGCTTCTACTTCGCCTGCTGGTGAGCAATCCGAATAATGCGTTGGTTGAAAAACTTGCTGATTTTACAGACATCTACAGCAATTTCTTGACTAACAACGACACAAAGTAGGTAAATTACATTTCTCCAGCAAAAAACCTCATGTCGGAATTTTTCAGAAAAACTTACATTCTTTGTTTGTATTTTTCAGGACATCATTATGTTTTCATTCTGCCAGTAATTACATGTAGATATACAGAGTAGGCACAGTGTCAGCTGATATGCCATAATCCATGTATTTTCCGCAGACGTTTGGATCTGCCTCTGCTTGTCCTTTGTGTTCGTTGGTCCAGTATTTTATGTCAAATTCAAATTGCACGACAAACTACATTTGACAGTCAACTCTGTTGGTTCATCTAAAAGTAATTTATATCAGGCGATATCCATACCAGCTAAGGCACTCTTGATGACATCCACCAAAATCCCCAACAACGCCCGTTACATCTCGGGATTATGTTTGCTTATTTGCGGGGAATTTCGCTTATTGGTTTCGCGAACTGGCGAGTATTCTCCGGCAGCGCGGAATGAGTTGCCTGCAATACGTCGGGAGAATGCCGTCGAAGGGAAAGAAAAAAGCAAATGAAAGTGTAAAAATGGCGGAAGAAGTACTGGATTTAATGGCAGAGAATATATCTAAATCGGACGTAAAGCCGTTTGGGCTGACAATGAGTCAATTTGTACTCGCCTTCATCTGCTGGTCTGTTGGGCTGGCATTAGCGACGGTGAAATTTACGGTAGAATTTGTGTGTCTTTTATTTTCCTTTAAACTGGTATACGAAGTTTAAGTTAGGATCCAAATTTATGCCTAAAGTCTACTAATGGCTCTATAGTGATAAAAACAGCAAGCAAAGTGCGTAAAATGTTATTTCTTGCTTATAACGTACTTGTTAATTTTCAGCTTTAGCGTCGGCGAAAGCCAAATGCACTCGGAGACATAGATAACGCTTGCCAAAGTAGTCAATAACGCATTAATCTTCGCCGCAGCTCCGACAACAATTCAAATACCGCGATTTATTTAAACCCCACAGTTTATCCTGGAATCAAATTCACTCGGAATTGGAAAATGTTCCAATTGGTGATTGTGACGAAAATCGAGGGAATGAATTTAGAGAACTCAAATGACATCTTTTATAGGGTCAGTCCCCCTAATGGTGACAGTTGCCCTAAAGGTGACAAACGTTCCGCGCAAGCACAACTTATGGACAAGTATTATTTTTTGTATGTAGTAACATTGACCCTGAGGTCATGCAGACATCCAATTATTTTTGGCACGAAATTCAAATTCGCACCAGAGAACTGCCAACTGAAATTGCATTTTCTCGACTAAACTCATCAGTGAAATTTCCGTTACCAAATTTCAATCTCCCACCCTGAGAATAGTTTCCACCGGAACCAGCTTGTATTTGACGAATGCCACTCTGCACTTACTTTCTTTAACAATTGCTGTTTTGTTTTCACCCGAAACAAATCGTTAACTTCTTAGAAAATATTTAGTGAAGCAAGATGAATTTTGCTCGTGTTCCCAAAGGTGACATATTTTCTGTTCCAAAAGGTGACACAGTATGTTTTTCTCATCCCCTATACGCGATTTATTTAGCTACAACCATTTAACATTGTATCAGGGCCTATACGACATATAGATAGCAGGAGGAAACTCATAATTACTCACAGTTAGAAATAACTGAGGCTGCGTGATAAAATAATTGTTGTATTTTGGCTGTGCAAGAATTCATTTTTAGTTTTGAATTTTATTTTAGAGAGACTTTCGAATTTAACCATTCTACGTTGTTAAAATGGTTTGCAAGTGCATCAGTCTCTGGAAAACCCGCATGAATCATAACGTGCACATGCAGTCACCTTTAAAATCACCAACTGTCACCTTTAGGCAAATCAACGTTTTTGACTATAACCAAATATTTTGATTTATTGCTCTGCTAATCACAACCTCAAATTTGTTGAAAATCATATAAACTTATAAATGACATTTCAGTGCATTAGGATTTGAAAAGAATTAAAAACTCTCGTGGACAGATTTTGAGAAAAATGAATTTGTTTCGAAACTATGTCACCTTTAGGCGCACTCACCCTAGAGCAAATTGATATGTTGTCCTTGTCAATATTTATGCGTCCTACCGTCTCTCCTAATAGTTTTTTATTGTTTCGTTTTTCAAAAAAAGTACAAATTCAATGCATCCATAATCCATGCGTACACATTGTAACACGTTGTTTACAACAAGCACAATTCACCGCCTCAAAACTGATCCCCACAGCAAATAGTTTTAAGTAAATTAAAATTTAGAGGTAGCGCAATGTTTCTCGCTATATTTGACGTCATTTAGTTTTAAATGAATCAGGAAAGTTAAATTGAATCAATACAGTCTGTAAAAGGACAAAATCAAAGAACAATAACATAAATATCAAGTTAATACACATACCACAATAATAATACAAATACCTACATAACAAATATATAATAATACAAATACCTACCTACATAAAATATATATAATAATTAATAATACAAATACCTACCTACATAAAATATATATAATAATTAATAATACAAATGCCTACCTACATAAAATATATATAATAATTAATAATACAAATACCAATATGCATATAATCAATAAAATAATTCATACAAAAACAAAACAGGCTGATCACATGTCGAAACATTGCAATTACAACAAAGGACTTAACTATACCATAAAAATACTGTATTTACCCTGCGCACCTTGCATACTGGAAACTAGCAGAAACAAAATGGGCTAGTTGCTAATTTTACTTTTAGGGGGGGGCATAATGAGAATAGTACTTCACAACATTACATATTGTGCAACGCCAGAGCATACATTGTGTGTACCTGCAAGCTACCCCGATTTACATTATTTATGCATAATTATTATGCGCGTAAAAAATCGAAATAAAGATTGGAATAAAATACAAATTAAACGCCTGAATAAAGCAATTTTCATTAGAGAAGATAGTAGTGTAGTAGAAGGCTTGTATTGATATAAGCATACGCCCCTTCGTTAAGTTTTGGAGATTGGTCTTTTTGATTGATTTTTGGTTTAACAATTAGTTTCAAAATAAGTTTTGTATATATAGACAAAATCGACGCGGTTAATCCGCTTCCTCATCCACATTTTTGTAGTGCCTCAAAAAGTCGGATACATAATAGTTTCAATGACAAAGAGCAAGAACCAGAGCAGCAATATAGCAACAAAAATGTTAATTATATTAACAACAAGTATCAGCAGAAACTGTTCTCCTCTGACGAAAATTTGTGACACAATCCGACATTGTTCGGTGCCAATTACTAACACAGTATCCGAATCCGATCCTAAAGTTTTGGATACGAATTTGAATTTCGGACGTACACATTTTTAAATATAAATTCTAATTAAAATTCGAATATAAACATAAATACTTATTCGGATTAAAATACTGAATTATATTAATAGCTTATATTAATAGATTAATATTAATAGCTGTACAATTCCGATTCTGAAACAAATCCCGATTCAGACGTCATACCTTGCGTTGTGTGTAGAAAGGATACAAACCCATTTTTAAGCTCAAAATCAGACAAGCTCCCAGGACATCCGGTAGAGACTATTACCTATACGTAGCTAAGTAATTATGATATGGGGAGTAGGCGGTAGTGTACATTATGTCTTTCCGTAAATAATGCAAATAGAAAAACATTAACAAATCAGGAAACAACCTACATATTTTCACATGCGTCCTTTTCTAAATCCAAAGATCTCCAGTGAGTTCCTCCATACTTCATCTGTAATTTATATATGCCCAAGTAATGAGCACTTAAATGGCACTCAGGACACAGAAGGGCCACCGACATTACATATTTACATTGCCAAGTAGGAGTAGAGTATGGAATAAATGATCATTTTCTGCAGATTCTCTTTGGATGTATTAGTTACATTGGTCATTGCAGCCTAGCGTTCACTCAATTAAGGACTGGCTTAAGCAGGAAAGGTCGAAGTGCTGCCCTTGTTATGCTATTTTTGAACGCGCTGCGTCATTAACAGTTATATAGTACATGTTACATGCACATCATTTCAGTATTACCGGGTTCTAGGCCAGCCAATTAGACCAAATATTCGGATACTTTCGACTAGTGAGTATTGTGAGGCTTTCATATACAGTTGTCTTCAGACGTATAACATTCCACGGTTAAACTTCAAACCACAAATCATTCCGCACAGTTTATAATAAAAACATCGGATATTTTCTGAAGGTATCTAATCCTTTACTATAAACATGGAGTTAGGACAGGCATTAATTACAATTTTAACCACTGCTCTCTGGTCGAATACAGAATTTCAAAATATTCAAAGTCCCGGATTATGCACGTACAAATTTGTCAACGTTCTAGACCGGAAAGGATATACATTTCCGGAAGACGTGTACAGAATCGGTTTAGAACACCCCAAGCTTATTATTTCGACTAAAAATTCTCTTCAGTTAGTCCCCAAAGCCGAGTCGGCGGTAAATACCGTGTCGAATTCAAGTGAAGTGGAAATATTTTTCCCCTTTACTGCTCTCAGATACGGACCATCGTGCGAAAAGGCAATTTTTTTGGGGATATCCAGTGCACCTGCAATAAATTTATACCCGAGTTTTCAAACGTACCAGCTCCGAAGTTTCCTTCAATTTCCCTTCAACGTCCATCCTCAATTCACACACCATATTTTTGTTTCTCAATCTGCAGAAGCATTGAAAACGATTCTAAGCCACCAACAAATACAGATGTTGCAGTATAAAACTGGAGTTTACGCTATGGATCAAAACTGGGAAGTGTTGGTGGAGGAACATCACACGGTTGATGTTTGGAGAAGCATTCCAGCGCAAAATTACGGAGGTGAAAAAAGGCTCAGGAAATTTGACGTGCTTTTGAATCGTCACTTGGTCGTTCACTCATTTCCATTTGCCGTCCAAATCATTCCCGACAAAAATGGGAAGGGCATTGGGGGAATGGGCTATAATTTTGCGGCTGCAATTGCAAACAAATACAATTTTACCTTCGAATATCCTATATTAACTAAAGTCAATAACCGTCAAAATCCGAACGGGACGTGGAACGGCTTGATCGGGGCGATGGCGGAATTCCGAGCGGATTTGTCCGTTTGGTTCGGGAAAACGTATGAGCGTCATCCATATTTGGATTTGTCACCAACCGCCACAAATAATGCAGTCGTATTTTTCATAGCCCTGCCGAAAGTTCATCTGAAATGGTATGCCATAATCCATGTTTTCTCTGCAGAGGTTTGGATCTGCCTCTGCCTGTCCTTTGTGTTCGTTGTTCCAGTATTTTATGTCAAATTCAAATTGCACGACAAACTACATTCGACAGACAACTCTGTTAGCTCCACTGAAACGAAGTTATATGACGCAATTGCCTTACCAGCCAAGGCCCTCTTGATGACGTCCATGGAAATCCCCAACAATGTTCGTTACATCTCTGGGTTATTCCTCTTCTATTCAATTGTAATTGGAACGTGCTTTAATAGCAACCTCATCTCGTTTCTCACACTCCCCGAGGCGGAATCTGTCCCAAAGACACCGGAAGAGCTGGGCAAACACAGTGACTACAAAATCCAATTGATACATATGCCGGGCTCACCCTGTGACACATTTTTCACATATTCGCCCTCCAAACTTGCCATCAATTTCCGCCAGCGGTTGGAATACGTTTCAACCAGAAATCAAATCAAAACGCTGATGGAGTCGATATTAAGGCCTAAGAAAACGGTAGTTGTCAACTACCAATTGGTTGGCTTGCTACAAGTCGTTCAAAATCTGACGCTTAAGTCCGTTTTTAATCCGGCAAATAACCACAGAATTTTCGACCTCCTCGTGTGCATCGGAACCCGCAAATACTCCATATTTTCCGAGGTCATCGGAGAGAGCGTGGGCTGGTTGGAGAATACGGGGAATTTTGAGCATTGGTTCCACGAAGCGGCGAGTATTCTCCGGCAGCGTGGGATGAGCTGGCTCAAAGACGTGCAGAGGATGTCGACGAAGGAAATGGAAAAATCAAATGAAAGGGTGAAAATGGCGAAGGAAGTACTGGATTTAATGGCAGAGAATATGTCTAAATCGGACGTAAAACCATTTGGGTTGAGCCATGTTGTGCTCGCCTTCATCTGCTGGTCTGTTGGTCTGGCAGTAGCGACGGCCAAATTTACGCTGGAAGCTTTATCCTTTTTATATCCCTTTAAATTGGTATGTCAATTTAAATTGGTATACCAAGTTTAAATTGTTATATCAATTTGTATAGCAATTTAAAAGTTAAAGTACTAGTCTGTCTATATTGTAGTGATGGAAGAAATAGCAATCAACGTGCGTAAAATGCATTTCTTGTTAATTCTTGTGGATTTTCAGCATGAGCTTTAGCGTCGGGTAAAGTAATGCAATGCACCCATCACGCTTGCTAAATTTAGTTAATAACACATTGCATATTGTTTGAGGGTCTCATTTGAATCGTCATATAGTGGACTCACTCTATAACAACTCTCCTTATAACAGCTTTTAATCTATATGTAACAACTTTATTTTTCAACCCTTCGTATGAAGTGTACATATTAAATGTTCCATATAACAACTTTTCCATATAACAACCATTTTGCCCATCCCTTCAGGGTTGTTATAGCGAGAGTCCACTGTATTGTGAAAGGATCAGACTGTCAAAGCCAGTTGAAATCTATATAACTATTATGCAGTTTATGGCAACGTGCATAAAAAGGCTGTTTTTGGTGTATTAGAAATTTCTATTCGATTTTCGGCTTGTTGTTGTGCTTTTCTTGTGTTATGTCAGTTGAGTTTTTGAATTAGGACTTTGGATATAGTCAGATTTTGAACAGCACCCTCGACTTGGTGAAGTTAGACCATGACCCATTTTCCTTTGTAGCTAAAATTACAACTGTAATACTGGCGTTCAATAAAACTCCGCTTAATAGCATCGAAAATAAATGTAACATAGCATAAGTACAGTGGAGTCTCTTCATAACAGCACCCCTTATAACAGCATGTTCTGAATAACATCAGGAAATTCGCCGCACCTTGTACATGGAATACATATTAATTGTATTCTCTGTAACAGCATTCCTTTTATAACAGCAAAATTTTGGGTTCCCTTGTACGCTGTTATAGAGAGACTCCACTGCACTTTGTATACTTTACTCAAAAATGTCTATATATTGCTTTATTAAAATCATATTCTCAGACATGAACCTAACGAGAAAATGTAATATATTGATTAATAAAATCCAGTTGAAAATACCTTTTCATCTACCTTTTTGGAATTTTGCCTTATTGTATTAGTTTCAGCTTAACATTATTCAGCTACAAGCAATGTCACCGTGTTGGTGACTACGATATTTAGTAACGTAAAGACTATACGTCTATCCACAAAGTATATCCCACGCATGGTCACATTGATGTCTCGGAGAGCCCTCACAGTTTTGTGAAAAAATCTTCTGGAACAATGCACAAGCTGGTAACAATTGGTCAGCCGCAGCCAGCTTTCGCGTGCCATTTTGCTCCGCTCGTGAAACTCCGCCAGCATGGAGTAGATTGTGACGAGAAAAAAGAAGCTGAAGACGGCCAAAGTCCCCAAAAATACAGCTTGAGCCCCTTCCATTCGAATGGCGCCGTACGTGCAAACAACGGCCCAAATCACCAGCAGAAGTTTCCCCACTGGATACGCCAGTGAATATAGAGTGGAGTTGATGAAGGCCATATTTATTTGCAATTCTTGGTACGTCCTTACATTGTGCGGGAACTGACGATATGTACTTTTGGTGACATGCTTATTGGAATTCCCCAGTCGAAGATTTTCCAGGAGTACAAGAAACGTGGGAAAACAGCAAATTGAGCTGAAAATTATGACGCCGGACGAAGCATGGAAGAGAAAGACAACGACGCCTACAAAGCCGGCGGAGAGCACCTTGAGGGCAAAGGAAGCCTCCTTTGGATTTTCTAGGAGCGACACGAATCGTTCTGGAGACTCTGGATTGGCCAAGGTCATAAGCAGAACTAGCAGCCATATTCCATGGAAATTCCAGTACATGTATTCCATAATCATTCCTACCGTAATAGTTAAACCAGGGCTTGTAGGACTTTGTTTTCCAAATTGGTCTATTATATAGAAAAAAATGGGTTTATTGCATTAAAACGTCATTTTTTGCTTATAAATGAATTTTCTGCTTATACATATAAATGAATTTTTAATATCGCAAATCAAGCATGAATATGTTACCTAATGCATAGGTACTGCTCCTATTTTATGGAATCAAAACCTTACTTTAAATACAGCTCAACAAATATAAGCTTATTAAATTCTATAGTACATTAGTGATAAAGTTTGAAAACTGTTTCTCACGATATCGATTTTCAGTGTGTAATTAGCGTATTTTGTTGGTAGCAAAGAATTGTAGAGCAAAATTAAGATTCTCTGTCACCAACAAATATATTTATACATATGCAACGATGCAGTTATTGATATATCATACACAAAAACTGCGAAATTAGTACACGCATTAACGAAAAATAGATATAATGACCGATACAAAGTATATACGTGTGAATTAATCATCAATTTATCGCTCAATTACTGTAAAATTAACGTTTGACAATGTTCTTTTACCATTTCCTGCACTAGAAATGTGTTGGCGGTTTAAAAATCAATGAAAATTTTAAGCTTAAGTTGACAATTTTTCAAAAGTACAAGCAGTAGGTAACTGTTAGTTCAGGTTAGTTGGTCAAATGTGTCAAATATTGAAGAAAAATGTCAGCGCGCTGTGTCAATTTCGAGGGATAAATTAATCGAATCCCAAATTTAATCCGATTATTTTTTTCTCTAAGATGGATTGGATTGTCACCGGATTAAATTGCAAAAAATTTAACCTGGATTGATTGTTGGGATTGGATTAAATCAGCTGTAGCACCTGGATTAGCGGATTGGGTTTAATAATCCCTAATCCAGATTAAAATATTGGATTTTTAATCTGGGATTCCCCCATCTCTGTTATAGAGAGACTCCACTGTATGTATCCCGTTTTAAAAATTTTTAAACCCATAAAATCAATTCTGGGAAAACATCCCCTACAAAATATGTCTTGACTCTTTGCCTCCATTACGCGTTTATTATTGTACATATATGAATAAAACACTGATTGACAAATATCCTTACAAATGAATTTTGCAAATAATGACGTAAATAAATTCGCTGGGAACCTACTAGTAGTTTTTGTGGCGTATTCCAAGCTCGAATTAGTGACGCATCGGATGTCCTCCCAATAGACAAGTACGGAAACATGCATTATCAAAGCCAAAGTGTAGTACGCGACGGAAAAGCGGCTGTAGAACATTTGGAGAGGATTCACCGACGTCTCCAACACATGTAAGTGGACAGAACGAGCAAAAACGTAAAAGACGTGAGAAATTGCGCAGTACATATTAAATTTCCAAATTTGGATTCGAGTGGGATGAGTCAGCTCTACTTTCTGACTATTCAAATTCCATGTGTATGGCAGAGCAAATACACGATGACCAAAACTGAATCCCTTCCGGAGGTATTTCAGCATTTTGGGGGACACCAGGACGTTCGTTGAGTTTTTCATTTTTCGCCGAAGCCCAATAACCTCACAGAGATTAACCTTGATCCTGACGTGGACAAATGAATACTAAAATCTACTGGATAAAAAAACTTCCAAAAAAAACGTCCACGTTTACAGACAAGAAAACATAAAAATATGCATAATTTGCTAACCTATTTGGTTAGTAATTGTCTCCCGCATTAAAAAGAATATACCTTAAGGTCGTGGAGCCATGCTGGGAAACTGAAAGGTTAACGTTTGAGTAATGAAAGGCATTAGACAAAATTTAATTGCGAGGGTTGTCCCGTGTGTGGGTATAATTTATTTGCTATAGCAATGTGGAGTATATATTATTATATATATTAGCAATGTGGAGTATATATACTCCACATTGCTACTTCCTTTCACACTTTAATTATTATCAATTATCTTCTAATTCAGCTGACTCACCCGTTTATGCTTATGAAAATGAACCGTTGTCCAACATGGACTCTGAAAAAAACCGAATGCTAGTTGGTTAGTACCCCGTCATCTACTTTCAACTTAATACTTCAACTTTCAACTTTCAATATGTACGATGGAATTCTTCTTGCCCAATCATAGGTATTTGTACGTAAATTGTGGCAGCCTGGTTGACTTAGGTTATGCATTAGTAAAATTAGCGAAATTATCAAAAAAAGGAAACATCATGATTATATCGAGGGAGAGTGAAATAAAAGGATAATAACGTCTGCAAATTATACCTTAAAATCCACAAATTTTCTGTGTTCGGTTCCGCGATGTTTCTTCCTAGCAACACAAGCAGTACAAGAAAGAAGATAGCAGGATAGACCCACAAATAAAAAAAACGTTTTGCAATTACAGTGGTGCGTATTCCCATACAATAATTACAATTTACTATTTTGTAGTCTGAGTCTCTGTGTAACAAGTCTCTTTATAACAACATTTCTCTGTAACAACATTAATTTTCCAGCCCCTCGTACATCTAAGGTGCATATGTACTGTTCCGTATAAAAACATTTCTCCGTAACAATATTTTTTGTCCTTCTGTTCAGAGTTGTTATAACCATACAAAATAGGACAAGCAAGTTGCCTGAGAAGAATACAGCGTATTCGTATGTTAATTGCTAATATATGCGAAAATCTTTGTGCCGTTATTTTCTCTTATTCAATACATACAGTCGACTCTCTCTATAACAGTCCCCTTTATAACAGTACTCTCGATATACCAGCAGCAAAAAACGCTCCCCTCAAAAACTTTCTCCAATTGCTAACATAGACATTTCTGTTCGCTATAACAAGCAAAATTTGATGCTTTATGTATAGGGATCTGTTATAGCGAGAGTCGACTGCACTTATAACTTATTTTAAATATATTCAGTAAATATTTATAATAACTAATTAACTAACGATATTTTGTTGATTTAAACCCCCCCCCCCCATATGTTTAACCTGTGATTTTTTTCTCTCGTTTCACATGATATAACATTCAAGCGGAAAGGTTTTGAATAAAAAAACTTATTAGTTCTGCAAGTCGGCGAACATGCGATATGCTATCAGTTTTTCGGCGAACATGCGATATGTATGTATACAAGCACATTTTGAAGCCGAGGATTCATTTGTGTACAGCCGAACGCGACAATATTGTACATGTTCTCCATATGCGAGTCTTTCTATAACAAGTCACTTTATAGCAATATTTCTCTATACATAACAACTTTATTTTGTTTCACCCTTAATACATGGAAGAGGCATATTTTATGTCCTATGTATATAACAACTTTTCCCTGTAACAATATTTTCTGCCATTCCCTTCAATATTGTTATAGAGAGAATCCACTACATGATACATAGATGCATTACTATTGACAGGAACACAATGACGAATACGTAAGATCTCTTAAGAACCTCTGAGTCTCCGGAATTATTTAAAAGACAAGCACAGCAACATAATGGCATAGAGGATTCTTTTGATCCAAACTCGATTTGGACGCATTATAGTTGCTGTGGTCTTTGGAACCAACCCACGCTCATTCAGTAACCACTCAATGGTACTGGACAGGTTGGGGCATTTCCCATATCGTTGTTTAAGTGTCAAAACTGACTTTTGTAATTAAGGATTAAATATGACTTGGTCAGTTTTGATGCTTAACCGACGATATTCTCCTTCTTTTCTAATGCTATATACATACAATTATAAGATTGAGTTGACAACACAAGTACGTAATTTTTCTAATTCTGTACTTACGTCTTGCAGTCTAGCCTAATTCTAGACGTTTTGTATACGTGTGCATTGTACGGCTAACGACGATGATGGGGTGATGTACTATAGGTATTACGTATGTAATATGCAGGAAATAATTTAGACTAGTGACTAAGTTATACTGTGCTCAACCTGAGAAATCGATGATGATGATATTCATTTTTTGGATGGTAAAACGTCATTGTAGAACTTACGTCCAATCATATTACCTAAAACTCATTTACACCTGTGTTTACCTGTTTAATGGTCGTCAGTAAGTCCGAATGCCTTAATTCATACTCAAGGTAGTGACAATCCAGGATTAAATCCCGGGATTACGGATTGGGATTACGGATTAAATAATCCCGGATTTAATCCCCAAAATATTTTGGAACAAAATTAATCTGTAATCCCATACATTTTTACAAAATATTTAATCCGTAATCCCGAAACTAAAACTCATCACTCATCGGGATTACGGGATTAATTATTTTGAAAAAATGTTAACTTTCTGCATTAGAAACAACCTCAATGGAGGAGACTATAGTGCAAATTGCAATTGGATTATTGAAATTAATAGATGAAATTTGAGTTAAACCGTTAAAGATCAAGGTGTAGTTCGAATATCATCATCCCAATCTGGAATCCCATACTCCTGGATAGTAATACCAGCGTATGGGATTAATCAGAATCCGAATCCGAATCCTAAACAAAAATTATTTGCTGAATCCCATAATTTAATCCCGGTCCCTCCATCACTTTAATTCCAATCCGAATCCTGAGAAATTGTTTTTTGGAAAATAATCCCGACAGTAATCCTAATTCCAAACTTGATAATCCGTCACTTACTTGTTCATACTTCCTATTCATACTTCCTATACTTCCTATGTGAAAGTAATGAGCACATAGAAAAGTACTCCGACGTTGCTGAATCTCCTGCATTGTTTATAAGCACAGCTATATAATGACATGAGAGATTCTTTTGATCCAAATTCTATTTGGACGCATTAGAAGTTGCTCTGGTCTCTGGAGTCAACTCACGCTCATTGAATTAATCCTGGACAGGTTGGGGTATTTCCCATATGCATTCTCCTTCTTTTTTAATGCTACACATTATTGGAAATTAATCGACATCGCAAGTACTTAAGTTTGTCTAATTATACATGTTACGTCTTACAGTCTGGCCTACTTTGTAGGCTAAATGTATTGTACAGATAATTACGATTATGGACTGTTGTAATAAGTATTAATATACATACATTAAATAACATAAAATATTGTATAAATTCTACCGTGTTCAACATGGTCGATTATAATTCATTTAATTTTTGGATAGTATAACCTCATTGCAGAATTGGTGTCCATCATACATACATCTACTTGGAATTTCAATTTCAATTTCTGGATTTCTCAAGTCAGCATGGATCTCGAAATAGCTCTAACAACAATATTGTCCACGGTGTTTTGGTCCCAAACAGAATTTGAAGCCATTCAAAATCCTGGATTTTGTACTTACAAATTTGTTCATGTAAAAGGGCCTAACAAATTTGAAATGCCAGTGGACCTTTACAAACTGGGTTTTCTACATCCCAAGCTAATACTGGCGTTTGAAAATTCCTTGCAACTTGTACCACCGACCACATCAGACGTTAACGAAGTTTCAAAGGGAGGAGAGGTTAAAATTTTTCTGCCGTTCCAAACACTAAAATATGCCCCAGCTTGTGAAAAGGTAATTGCTTTGCTGGAAACAAATTTGCCCGAAAATAATTTGTACCCAAGTTTTCAAACGTACCAGCTCCGTAGTTTCCTGCAGTTTCCATTCAATACACATCCTCAGTTTACACATCACATTTTCGTTTCTCCGTCACCGGTCACAATAAAAACTATTTTGGAACACCAGCAAGTTAAAATGCTGCAGTATAAAACTGGAATTTGTGTGAGCCATGATGCATGGAAAATTGTGGTAGAGGATCAATATAAATTTGATGTCTGGAAATTAACGACAACACAACATTATGTGCAAGAGGCTAGACATAGGAAATTCGATATCCTTTGGAATAGGCACATGATCGTGCATTCCTTTCCATACTCTATCCAAATCACAACAGACATAAACGGCAAGCCAAACGGGGGCGTTGGTCACTTTTATATTGCAGCCATTGCGAAAAAATTTAATTTCACTTTCGACTTCCCCATCTTTCGGAAAGTAAACAATCGTCAGAATCCGGACGGGACGTGGAATGGATTTATCGGGGCGATGGCAGAGTTCCGCGCGGATTTGTGCATTTGGTTCGGGAAAACATATGAGCGTCATCCATATTTGGATTTGTCACCTCCCGCCACAAATTTGCCCGTCGTATTTTTCACGGCTCTGCCACAAGTCAATCTCAAATGGTATGCAATAATCCATGTTTTTGCTCTCGAAGTCTGGATCTGTCTTAGCTTGTCGCTCGTTAGCGTTGTCCCATTATTCTATTTTAAATTCAAATTGCACGACAAAACCCTTTCAACTGTCCACTCAGTAAGATTAACGGAAACTCCGTTGTACGACGCAATTACCATTCCAGCCAAGGCCCTCTTGATGACCTCCAGCAACATACCCAAAAACGTCCGTTACATCTCGGGCTTATTCCTCTTCTATTCCATTGTGATTGGAACATTCTTTAACAGCAACCTCATCGCGTTTCTTACATTTCCCGTGGCAGAATACATCCCAAAGACACCGGAAGAGCTGGCTGAGCATAAGGACTACCAAATCCGTTTGATACACTATCCAGGTTCACCTTGCGATACGTTTTTCACCTATTCCCAATCCAATCTTGCCACGAATTTCCGCCAGCGCCTGGAATATGTACCAGGCATAAATCAAACCAAAGCCTTCACGGAGTTAGTACTACGGCCAGGGAAGACAGTAGTTGTCAACTACGATAGGATGGGCTTATTCAAAATCTATCAAAATCTGACACTCAAGTCCGCTTTTGTTCCGGCGAATAACCACAGACTTTTCGATCTCCTGGTGTGCATCGGAACCAGAAAATACTCCAAATTTTCCCAGGTCATCGGTGAAAGCGTAGGTTGGCTGGAGAATACGGGGAATTTCGCGCACTGGTTTGAAGAAACGGGGAGTATTGTCCGGAAGAGAGGGATTACTTGGTTAAAAGCCGTGCAGAGGATGTCGACGAAGGAAAGACAAGAAGGAAATGAAAGTGTCAAATTGGCGGAAGAAGTATCCAGTTTAATGGCAGAGACTTTCACGAGCGCGGAGGTGAAACCGTTCGGGCTGATTCATTTTGTACTCGCGTTTATCTGCTGGTCTCTTGGGCTTGCCCTTGCAACGGGAAAATTTGTCGTGGAAATACTGTATATACCAAAATCTTGGAAGTTATCCATTAGAGAGTATTCTCGTAGGAAGGTGCGCATCATAAAACAATTGACGACAGCTGATAGTTCAACAAAAATCATGAGAATCCACCCGATGTCACAAGCGGCATTTCGGAAGCGGTATGCATAACCGGATAGACGCAGGCGGCGTTTTTGGTCTGCTTTTGAGCAATCCGAAACATGTGATATTTGTTTAAGCATGGTTTTACAGTACATTTAATTATGTTTAAATATGTATCGTTTCAAAATACAGTAGTGTAGGATGGACCACCGAGCCTTGAAAATATGAGAGAGAAAATGGCACAAAATCATTATTAATCTCAAAACAATTGATTTACTGCTAGCTTGAAGGCCCGGATCAAACTGAATATGAAAAACGAATATACATATATATTACATATACATACGTATGTACCGCTAACGCTGATTATGATGCCGCTCTCCCTCCAATTCTCCGTAGTTAAGAAATAAGAAAATGTTTATGAATAATTGGAATGGATATATATGCACATATGCATAGATTTGCCTGTGTCCTAGATTAGAGTTCGTATGTTGTACAGTCGAACCTCTCTATAACGGTTCCCCTTAAATCAACATATTTCCCCCGTTATAACGAAAAAGGGTTATAGAGAATAGAAATTTCTATGTTAACAATTGGAGAAAGTTTTCGAGGGAAGCGTTTTCAGCCACCGGTATAGAGAGAAAACCGTTATAAGGGAGCCCGTTATAGAGAGTTTCGACTGTTTTGCTTCCTATGACACAGTAATAAAAATAAATAATAAAATGTGAAGTACAAGTTCTTACCACATCCACAATCCACACAGCCATAATTTAATGCAAAAACAGACTACCTAAAATCCACAGAAAAGTGACAAGGCTCACATCCGAGCAATATTCGTAGAATTCAATTACAGTGGAGTCTCTTTATAACAACATTTCTATGTAACAACATTAATTTTCCAGTTTGGGAAAGCGCATGAGCGCCATCCATATTTGGATTTGTCACCTCCCGCCACAAATAACCCCGTCGTATTTTTCACAGCCCTGCCGAGAGTCAATCTCAGATGGTTTGCCATGGTCCTTGTTTTCTCTCAAGATGTCTGGATCTGTTTCTACTTCTCCTTTATTTGTGTTGTTCCTGTATTTTATTTTAAATTTAAATGCCACGACCACCTACTTTCAATGAATCCATCTGTAAAGGCACCTAAAACAAGGTTATACGATGCAATTACCATTCCAACCAAGGCTCTCTTAATGACATCTGGCAACATCCCCAAAAACGTTCGTTACATATCGGGGTTATTCCTCTTCTATTCCACTATTATAGTAACGTGCTTTAACAGCAACCTCATCTCGTTTCTCACATTCCCCCAGGCGGAATACATCCCCAAGACGCCGGAAGAACTGGGAGAGCAAAGTGACTATAAGGTCCGCCTGATACACTTTCCTGGCTCGCCCTGTGACACATTCTTCACATATTCACCGTCCAAACTTGCCATCAATTTCCGTCAGCGTCTGGAATATGTACCGGACATAAATCAAACCACAGCTATGATGGAGCTAGTACTACGGCCTGGGAAAACTGTATTGGTCAACTACCGTATGATTGGCATGCTCCAAATCTTTCAAAATCAGACGAGCAAGTCCGCTTTTGTTCCGGCAAATAACCACAGAATTTTGGATCTCCTGGTGTGCATCGGAACCAGGAAATACTCCAAATTTTCCGAGGTCATCGGCGAGAAACGTGGGTTGGTTGGAAAATACGGGGAATTTCGCGCATTGGTTCCAGGAAGCGGGGAGCATTATGCGGCAGCGCGGTATGAGTTGGCTGCTAGATGTGGCGAAAATGTCAAAGAAGGAAAAGCAAAAAGGAAACAAAAGGGTGAGATGACAAAGTAAGTACTGGATTTAATGGCAGAGGAAATGGCCAAATCGGACGTAAAACCATTTGGGCTGGTTCATATTGTACTTGCATTCATCTGCTGGTGTGTTGGTCTCCCATTGGCGTTTGTGAAATTTGCCGTAGAATTGCTCCACAGATTTCGATTTTGCCGTCGAAACTTTACCAGTCGCGTCAGTAGCCTGGCAAAACGTATGGTTAGCTGGATTAATATGAAAATAAACCAATACCGATAATGCCGGTAAAAATCCAGGGCTGTTTAGAAATTTAATTTGCCAAAGTTAGGTACAAGAAGTTTATTTTTTCAAAGTGCATTTTCGCTCTTTTAATTTTATTTTACCTACATCCAATATCTAAACATGTATGTACAGTGGAGTCTGTATATAAGAATTCCGAAGGGAAGGCAAAAAATATTGTTACAGGGAAAAGTTGTTATATATAGAAAATTAAATGTACATGTCCGAAGGGCTGGAAAAATAATGTTGTCACAGAGAAAGGTTGTTATAAAGAGACTTGTTATGGAGCGACTCCACTGTACTATATTTCATTGAATTAATTGCCTTCTATCTTATTATTATACTTAATGGCGATTTAGTTATTGTTCTTGTCGGCTTTTGCAAATTTATTTCTAAGTTTAACAAAATACGTCGCTTTTCTTCTATAATTGCAATTACTGTCTGCTGTCTACAAATAACTTTAACTGCAAATCCTTTTCTGAGTCCAGGATCATTAGAAGCTGAACCCAGATTGGAGTTTAGATGAACATATACATATATCCGTAGTGTGTATAATATTCGATAATACAGTCGACTCTCACTATAAGAGCACCCTATCTGAGCATGAAATTGTGCTGTTATAGTGAGATGCTGTTATAGAAAACTTAGCAAAAAATTAATTATATTGATTAATTAGCAGCAATTTCAGATATAGTATTGATAATTTAATAGATGATTTCAATATTTACGCAATTTTCCCAAAATGAAGAATTT
>JAQGBT010002585.1:0-23280 GCA_034698585.1 Disparrhopalites patrizii | reverse complement strand
ACCCATTAGCTGGTGGCGCATTGCTAATAGAAATAATGGTTAACGGTGCCAGACGTAAAAGGATTTTCCGAGAGTGATAGTGAAAGGTTTTCTGATTTCCTAGGACGCCCTTGTTTTTAATGAGCTCAGAATGTATCCTCGACAGAAGACACGCCACCACCTGGCTTTTGCAGTGAAAGAGAAGTGGACTGGCGAAGATCACTACGAGGGAAAGGAAGACCATTAAAGTGTGGCACAGGGTGGACATGATTGGCTGGGGCTCGCAGATGCGGCAGATTATCAGGCGGAGAAATGCCATGTCCTTCACCAAATGATGTATGATCAACGGTATCCCGACAAATCTCCAGCGGCGCGTTGCCTTTCCTGTTAGAAAAATTTGTCCAGTTAGTGGAATAAATTCAAAAGGATTGCAACGGAGTGCACAGAGAAATTTCAGGGCTTTGAAATTCAAGAAGAGTGCATTCTTCCAGATCATGTTGAAAATTTATTTCAGCAGCAGAGTTTCAATTGATAATGCGCCAAGTATCCAGTAAAAAACTATGGAAATTTTCAAGATCGTCTGCAAAAACAATTTTTGAAAAAGAATGATTTGATGTTTTGAAAAGGAAAATTTTTGCTACAGCCAAATT
Source organism: Disparrhopalites patrizii (assembly GCA_034698585.1). Taxonomy (NCBI): domain Eukaryota; kingdom Metazoa; phylum Arthropoda; class Collembola; order Symphypleona; family Sminthuridae; genus Disparrhopalites; species Disparrhopalites patrizii. The sequence goes on along the minus strand of JAQGBT010002585.1, from coordinate 22,651 downwards.
ACAAATGTTTGCTGCGGACAGAAGAAAAGCTTTTGCGACAGACGGAAGAATAACGTTTCCGACGGACGAAGTAATTTGACGAAGTACAGAGGATGACAACACCGAAATAACTGCAATAACAATTAAAAATAATTTTAGTTAATAAGCACACAAGATTTCATTCACTGGGGCTACCGTAAATCGGTGGTGGTTCCGGTATAAATACGAAGGAGGCGTAAATATTCGTAAAAGCCTTGCCTTAATTAATACGTGAAGTAACAACTTAGCCCTTTTAAATACTTTGTGCTCAACCAAATTATACTGACCTTAGAAATATTGTCGTTATTAACCTCCACATTCATGGCAATTTCGGAATATCGAAATACTCATTAAATATATAAAGTTAATTAAATTAATTAAAGTTAATTACCTCAATTCAGACCTAAATTCAATGGTGAGTGACATATTTAAGGAAATATCCTTTCCTTACTTTCACTATTCGACTTAATCTGTTGTGCAATTTAAAAATCAAATTTTATTGTTGCGCAATTAAAAATAATAGATTTCAGTTTGGACGTTAACCGTTAGAGTATTTATTCGAGCACGTGGCACGATTTTCTGTAACTCGTTTCTCTGTGTCGACCAAGCGTACTCTCTTGCGCAAGAAAAACACTTGGGGTTTATACAAACCCTTGGCAAGAGGAGTGGCGGGAAAATCCTGTATCCGTGTAATGCATGCAGCCAGTCTGACGTTATCTGTCCTATTTGTCCTTTATTTTGTGGTTGTCTGTCGCTTCTAAACCAAAAACAGGTATAACATATAGTTATATTCTACAAAAGGTTACCTACCAGCTACCGCTTCCAATGTCCAAAGGATGCCGTCTTGGCACAAGACTCCAATCTACCTTAGATCCTAGTCTAGGGTTTACGCGAGATAATCCCTTAGAGAATTGCCATACGGCTGGTTAGACCGTTTGGACTTCGGCGTGAGTTCGCAGGCCAATTGCAAGGATCCCTTTTTAGGGTCTCACTTGCAATTAACCTTCAGATTCCTTGCCTTAACGGAATCCCAGCATACCTTATGCCTTTCGCGAGAATGCTCTCTTGTCAAGAGATCCTACTAGCTAAAGCACAATGCATACGCTTTGAGTTTTGAACAAGAATTGATTTATTAATAATCTCTGCATCTTTACAGATCATAATAATTATCAATAAACCCTATGGATGTTTATATCTCATACATCCGTTATGATTACAAGTATACATGACGTAGGTACACGTCAAGGAGGTGACAAGGCAGGAACGGTGAATGACCATTCCTACCTTATAATATGTATGGAACTGTCGCTGTACAGTGGAGTCTCTCCATAACAACACCCCTTATAACAGCATGTTCTCCATAACGTCAAGAAATTCGCAGCACCTTGTACATTGACTACATAATAACTGTGTTCTCTTTAACAGCATTCCTTTTTTAACAGCAAAATTTTGGGTTCCCTTGGATGCTGTTATAGAGAGATTCCACTGTATTGTAACGGGTATGAGAACTAGTCCAGTGCTCCCTCTATGTAGATGAATATCGAAGGAGCACTGGCGCCTTATTTGATTAATGTTGCAGTTACTTATCTGTTATTGATTGTGTAGTTGTTAAAGCTTCAGTGTGTGCTGTGAGCTGCTTAAAGAAGGACCGAGGATAGACCATTAAAAATATTATTTGAAGCAGCAGAAAGTTCTTGTATTTTTTACGAAATTATTATATTCATACTCTGAGTGTTTTAGGGAAGATTCTGGGAGAGAATTTTCCGGGTAAATTAGTGAGAATAGTCGGGAAGCGCACAAACCCAAGCCCAGAACATCCCCGAGTCTCACAGTATCTGCAGATTTGCATGAAGCTTAACTCCAATTTTCAGAAATAATATATGCCAAAATAAAAAATATTTAATTATGTGATATCTTAAGTGATGAAAATATTTGAGATCCCACGCTCTTTTTCTGTAGCCAAACAGTATTAAACTATAGTCACGTAATTATGGAATAGCTTATGATTAACTCTATGAAGGTAAATGTTAAAATAGGAAGATATAGGTATAACAATCTACAATATGTTTTGTGAAATAGTGAATTTATGTAAACCAATTCATATTATAACATTTTCAAAACTTATTCGATGTTCTATTGCCTATATATTAAAAGCACATCCGTGGAGTCTCTCTACATGTATAACAATACTAAAAGGAAGTGGAAAAAATATTTTGTTACATACTACTATTGTCGCTGTATGCATGTAAGCATACAGCGATATGTATAATAAATTCATTGAAGAAATATTGACATATTGACACAATAAAATTATACTTATTGTGTCACCATTACAGTGTTTACATACAAATTGCGGCATTACCACCACCATTATTACGTCGCATTACCCACAACTAGAAGGCTTATGAATTGTTCCAGGACAGTTTGGATGACAGAAATGGTCACGCCCCTATCATAGTAGAACATGGGCCCGATTTCTGTTTTGTTCGGCCTGAGCGTTCTTACCAAGCGTTTGCAGTAATTGGTGGATGGTCGCTTTTTTTCCCATAAAATGAGCAGGGCAGAGGAGTCCTCATAAATTTGACCGCCCATCCCCACAATGAGGTAGAGAACCAGGATGGAAAAGAGACTCACAATGACCCCAAACATTTTGACGCTCAGGGATTTGACCCACACAAGAATGCAGAGACTCAATGTGGTATCGACGATAATGACGGATTGCACCAGGACGAAGATCCAACGCATGACTTGGTTGAAGTGCGCAAACCACAAGTTAATGGCTCGGTACGTGTGGACGCGCATGTGGAATTCGTTCTCATACGTTGTACTCTCGTATCTGTACAGGAAGAGTAAAAGCTTAATTTAAATTCATGAACAACGTTTTCTTGAATGGGATTTGTGTAACAACTTAAATACATTTTCTTGATCAATATTTCGATACAGAATTAAGGGATGGCAACGATTAAACTCTGACTCTCGGTTTTCACCTTAAATGCTGAACCTGATAACGACCGCAGAGAAAAGAACTGAATACAGTACAGCAAATGGCCAAATAAGGAGATGTTCCCACAAATACGCCCAGTTGGCACAAGATACCGTATGCTACCGCATAGTACCAGGGCACGGGCAGCCATGTTGGTGCAAGAAATTTAAGAGTAGGAAGGATGACGTTGAACCAGCCGAAAAATGGGCAGAGAATTGTTAGCTGCGCCATGAGTCCTAGCTGGAGTATTGCTATCCACGCGAGACGATTTATGCTCGGCCGGTCAATGGTACCTGATTATTTAGAGAAAAAAATATTATTTTGCCACACATTGGCACTATAGATTACAATTATACCCGTGCAAAGAAATGCGTCTAAATTTGTACTATGGAGATATTTGCATTTGTGACATTACTAACTGATGCATCATTACAAAAAAATTGCCAACTTCATATTGTCAAAACTTAGTAATTAAATATTGCCAAAAATTTACCAATTTAATATTTCCAAAAAGTTACCAAATTAATATTTCCAAAAATTTACCAACTTAATATTGCCAAAAATGTATCAATTTAATATCGTCAGAATTTACTAACTTAATATCGCCAAAAATTGACCAATTTAATATAGCCAAAAATTTACCAACTTAATATCGCCAAAAATTGACCAATTTAATATAGCCAAAAATTTACCAACTTAATATCGCCAAAAATTTACCAATTTAATATCGCCAAAAATTTACCAACTTAATATTGACAAAATTGGCAAACCGTTTACCAACTTAATATTGCTAAAGTTGGTAAACCTAAATTTACCAACTTAATATTACCATCATTTACAAACTTAAATTTACACACTTAAATGTGTCAAATATATTAAAAGGACTTTATGCTTATAGTAAGCCTGTAAACTATATGTTGGCAAATACCAAGATGACTGACGATGAGGTCGAACGCATCCCTTATGAGCTTCGGCACCTCCTTCCAGTCCATGATGAGGTAAACACCAGCGCAAGCGTAAATCACCACTAGTGTGAAAACGTTACTGACCGTATTTGATAGGGTTAATTGTGGCGCGTAAAGCCAAGCGTATTGAATTGGTACGGTCACCACCACACAGAGGGCGAGCATTAGGATACCACACAACCGTATCAATTGATATCTCCTTCTGCTGGTAGTGACCATCGGACATTCCTCCGTCGAGTTCCATTCTATGGGGAGGAAACCAGAGTAGTAAATCCAAATAAATGCTTGGCGGGTCACCCATTTTAAATGACGTGGTATGGGGCTGCCTGAGCCAAAATGTAGTAGTAAGCCACGGATGGAGTTCAACCATTGTTGAATGTCAAGGAACATATTAGGGACGGTTCCTTTGAAGAATTTATCCATTTCTTCCTCCCTATAATGGCTGTTCTAGTTTGTTCAATTCGGAGTATACTCTCTGCATGTCTATGTCTGCACAAATTGTATGAGCATGAAGAAACATTTTGTGTAGACTTTTGTACTGTCTCGCGCTTGCAAATGCAATGATGCAGTGTAAAGTCCAAATACGGCTCGAACATAGTGCGCAAGACTTAAAGTGCTACATTTGTGGGAACAAAATCAAATTGGTGCGTTCCACATTCATGTATTTTAAAATAAAATTGCGGGGCAACACGTGGAATAAATTGAACCCGTTTATCTTCATTTGTGGTACAAAACTTGAGGAAAGCCTTTGAAGTTTGACGCATATTGACGTCTCATTTTTATTCTATGATGCCTGAAATATGACCATTATCAGCCGGAATTTTGCGTCGTAAATTTTTTATACAGTGAAGTCTCTATAACAAAATTCAAGGGAAGGACGAACAATGTTGTTCCAGAAAAATTTTGTGATACAGAACATATATCATTTTATACAGACAAAATGATACTCAAGTCTACAAAATTCCTATGTTAAATAGCTATTTGTATACAGAATTTGAATACAGAATTATATTTGAAACTTGATTATCTGGCTCCAGCGGGTTGTTTAGTTTCACTGTTTTGTCCGCTCAAAAAACGAATGCTGCTACAGGGAACTCCTAACATGTGTGTTCTATTGCGAAGGGCGGAGAAAATATATTGTTACAGAGAATTGTTGTTATCGAAATATTTTTATAGAAATATTGTTATAACAAGTTCATTACGTATAAATGCTACGGGGTAATGGTAGAACTTGTAATATAAAAAATTCTGTTATAGAGAGGCTTGTATGAGAGACTTCACTGTACATAGGAAAATTTCTATTCTAAGATAATAAAATGTAATAATCAGCCAAATTTGCTGCTATGGTTACGCGTACACAACCAATTTCGAAGACGAAATTCTCAAATAATGTAGATACACATATTGAAGTGTAAAATTTCGTTGTATAGCCTTTATATTCTAATTTTGTTGTAATTTTGAAGTCGTATAAAATAAAAATAACATCTGTTATTTTAATAATGGTATTTTTATAATGATATATTTCCGCTGACAAATTTTCAATGCGACATTTTAGTTGCTTTTACATGTTGTCTTACAAAAAAAGGTGTAAATATGTTGGCCTGTATTACCTTTTGATGCTTAAAATTTACATTAACGGCTTGTCAAGTATGTATATCTACATATGTACATTTAAAAATTATCACATGTCCGTTGGTTTGATCAAAACTCAATCAAATCATTGGAAAGGATTTAGTTTTCAAATTATTATGTCGCATTGCCTAAAACCAAGAGGCCGGTGAATTGTTCCAGTACGGTTTGAAGAACAGTTACGGTGACGCCCTTATCGAAGTAGAACATGGTGCCGATTTCCATCTTGTTCTGCCGGAGCATCCTCACCAACGCCTTGCCATGTCGCGTGGACGGGCGTTTCTTCTCCCACCAAATGAGCAGGGAGGAGGATTCCTCATAAATTTCTCCACTCATCGCGACGACCAGGTAGAGGAGAGAGAAAGAAAATGCGGTAATAAATAATCCAAAGGCCCTCACAGTGGGCGTTGACACCCACACAAAGATACAGAGACTGAGGATGGCGTTAATTATAATAGTTATTTGCACCACAAGGAACATCCAGCGCATCACTTGGTTTAGGTGCGCAAACCACACTTGAATGGACTGGTACATGCGCACTAGCTTCTGGAATTCGCATCCATCCGTCGCGCTCTCATCCCTGTGAACCAACAATATTTCTTTGCCAATTTTATTCATGTAATTTGCATAATTTAATTCAAAAAGGAAATTCTGTAATGAGGCCTTATTTTCTCTGTCGTATTGTTTACAAAATTCATCGTTATAGTTTTCCAAATTTATCGATATCTTTTACCAAATTTAATAATAATATATGTATATACATAATTATATATATATGTATTTCAAAAGTTACTGGGACATATATTTTTCATAATTTACTGGTATATTTTCTTCACGCTTTACAAGTGCGTATGTATTTTCTAAACTCTACTGGTAAATTTTTCACACTTTACTGGTTTTTTTGCAACATTTACCGTTCATAATTTTAAAATTTACTAGCATATTTTCCATAATTTGCCGTTTTATATTTAAAAATTTACTGGCATATTTTGCAGAATTTTAAGTCTTATATTTCAAAATTTATCTTAATATTTTTCTATATTGCCGTTTTAATTTCCAAAATTTACTGGTATGTACAGTCGTCTCTCTCTGTAACATGCTCCTTTGTAACGGTTTTCTCTATAACGGCGTCAACAAAATCCACCCTCAGAAACTTTCTCCAATTGCGCGAATACAGATTTCTGTTCTCTATAACGGTTTTTCGCTACAACGAAGAAAATTTGCTGAGTAAAGTGGAACCGCCATAGTGAGATTCGAAGACCATATTTTCCAAAATTTACCGATATATTTTTCAAACTTCACTGGTACATTTTTCAAAATTTTGTTTTACATTCCAAAATGCACCAGTATATTTTTAAAAACGTACCCTTATTCACACTTAAAACATTATCCATTATATTATTGTCAAAATTTACCGTAAATGCTGAACTTGAAATCGGCCGCCCAGGAAAGCGCTGAAAACGACCGAACCAATCGCCAGCGACGGACTCGTGCCAATGAATACGCCGAGCTGGCATAGGACCGTGAATGCTAAAATAAAATACCATGGTACGGGGAAAAGGGTAGGGATCAGTATTTTGAGGACAGGAACCTCCACGTTGAACCATCCGAAGCATGGACCAAACACAACCATTTGTATCATCAGCCAAGCTTGTAGTATTCCCAGCCATACAATTCGGTTGATGTTAGGTCTGTCCAGAGTGCCTTGATAAAATGAACATAACGTTAAATTTGTATTTACAAAAATTAAAATAGACTATAGTAGACTAAAATTTGTTTCATTACTTCGACTTTCGACTAACTAATAAGACGACGTTGTATTTGTTTTTTGATTTACATGACAGCAGGTTACTTACCGAGGTGCTGTATAGCCAATTTTTGAGCATCATTACTTAGCTTGGGCACCTCCCTCCAATCAACGACCAAATAAACGCCCACCAAAGAATAAACCACCACGAGCGTAAACAAGATGCTCACAGTGTTTGCCAGGGAGAGCTGCTCCGGTTTGTAGAGCCATGCGTATTCCATTGGCACAGACGCCAACGAGCAGAGGATGAACATTAGTAACTGGCACATTCGGAGAACTTGTAATCTAATTTTGCTCGTGGTCGCCACTGGGCAGGCTCTTTCTGAGCTCCATTCGATGGGGAGGAAACAGGAATAGTATATCCAGGAATAGCCAAACCAATTTATCCATTTTAAATGCCTCGGTATGGGATGACCGGAGCCAAATGTTTTCAAGCGAATGCACAAGGAATTCCATAAATGGTGGATGTCCCTTAAAATATTTTCGGGGCGAATCTCTTTGTTTTCTTCCATGAAGTTTTCCATTGTTGCAGGGCACAGTAAAAGTGAGGCCCGTCTGCTTGAGCAGTGAACGAGTTTCCCTGATATTCAAGCTTGTTTTGAAGAAAACGTATAGACGTTGTTGTAAAAGGACGGATTTAGGTTTGTTCAACCTAAATCTGGTAGGAACATTCATGAAAGTAAATAGGAGAGTTTCAGGATAAATTTTGCATAATTTATTTTCGTACAGATAATACGCAGTGAAGCATGGTTAATGGGAAATCTAATGGCTTGTGAAATAGATATATTTATCAATTTTCTCCAATTTTCAGGTATTTCATCGACTTCAACTTCGCCATATTACGAATTTAAGTCTCCGTGTTCTACTTACGAAGCCCAAATTGAGGAACGTTTTCGTAGATAAGTTTGGTTGCTAAAACGACAAAGAATCATGAAAATCCGAGTCATTGCCTAGGTCTTATGCTGCGTAAATCATTAAAGTGGGATATATCTACAATCTATAGATTGTATAGATTGTATAGATTGGCATGTGTATACAAGGACACGTGTATACACGTGCCCGTGCATATTGAGTTTTGAAACGGTTTTGAGACTTCGTAGACTCAATTGATCATTTAAATTGATTTTTTTTCAGTTGTTCAGCGAAATAATCATATCAGTAAACGATCACGGAAGAACTGTATTTAATTTTTAACGTTCTGTTCCCTGTAAAGGTTTTTCGCTATTATATGAAGGGAATTTGAGGATTTATGGAGAACACATACGAAACAATTCGACTGTACGTATATCTAATACAAATTTTTAATGTAGCTCCGACCACAAATTCAAAGGATTCGTAGGAGATTTGACTGTCTGCAGTCTGCAGGGAAAATTCGAAAATAAAATGTATTGGCGAGAATCCAGCCAGAAATTTCAAATTTTATTGCGAAGATTTTCATTTTAATTTTTAAAGACTCGGCTTATAAAGCCCTTTAAAATAAAAGTGAATCCAATATTACAGCGAAGCGTGTTTATATTTATTTACAGTATGACCAATATTATTATGCCAACACAGCCATTATGACCGAGCGGTGTCGTTCGTCGTGGGAGGCATAGAGTCCTCTGGACTCCAATTCACGGGGATCCCCAAGGGAGTTAGCATCATTCGCAAGATGGCCACCGTGATTCCGTCCAAAATGGGATCCGGCTGGCAGTTGAGCAATCTGGACAACAATTGTGTGATTTGCCTAATGGCATTCTGTATGGTTGTGAGGCCCTGCTGGATTCTTTGGACGATTCGGATGATATCTCGGGCTAGTTGAAAAACCTGGAGGATTTGAGTGGGAGTCAATGGAATATTTAGGAGACTCAATAGTCGGAAGATGGTGTTCGCAATCTCCAACGGGTTGGCTGGTAGCTGCCTTTTAACCTATTAAATATAATGATCAAATCAAATAATGACATAAAAAATTTTGTATGTTATATTTTTAGCACATCCGGTGATATATCTTACCACAACGTGCTTTGTCTCAACAGCCCGGCTAATCCTTCCAACCGGTTCCGCCTGTATTAATCAAATAAATTAATTTTCAACATCATGACTTTCTATAATTTTAAAACAACAGAATTTATTCGAGAGTGGATGTAATATTTTCCAAAAAATTTCACCTGCGACACGCAAACGAGTAGCAAAATTGCGACGGCCCAAATTACGAGCGGCTTCATCTTGTCCTCACTGTAATGTCACTGGCACAATAAATGTGGGATAAATTAATTCCTAAATTATATGAAAAATACTGGAATGGAAAGCATGTTTTGTAATCAATACACGTGCCCTTTCAACAATAAAATTGTGCAGCTTTTAGTAACAAATCGTGCTAAGAAATTACCAATGTTCATTTATTTATGAGCATATACAAATACAAACAAGAGGAATGCCATATGAATGCCATATGAAGCCATTTTACATTAATTCCCTGAATATGTTACAAAATGACGTAAAAGCTTGTTTCACGCCAATGTATACAAATTTAACCTTCAAAGCAACTATGTGTACGTATTTTATACGCTTTGATTTAACTTAAAAGTAGTGTTAACATACACTTGTCTATTGTAGGAACGGCAATTCAAAGGCACAAAATAACAATCATTTTGTACAGTTTCCTCCTTTTCCAGATGTGGTAAACAATTAGAATAAATGTGTTTTGAATTAAAAATAAATAAGTGAGATGCAAATTTATACATAATTGCGCATAAAAAGTATAAGTCTGATATTTTAATATGCATTACAATATTTATAAAATTAGTCTTCATGGAAAAAATATTTGTCGGGGCAATTTTTACCTGCTGCACAAATGAATGCACTTAAAATAAGCACATAATTTTTCTTACAAATAATATACAATCTTTATGTATCTATGCATATATGCATAGATACATAAATATATATGTACTATATATAGTACTGCATTGTTCAAACCATGGTGTCTATGTACTACCAAGAACCAACAGGCTAACATATTGATCGAAAATCGTTTGGAGCACCGTCAGAGTCACGCCCCTTTCAAAATAGAACATGGATCCGATGTCGATCCGGTTTGGCTGAAGGGCATTTGCCAATGCCCGACAATACTTCCCGGGTGGCAGCTTTGTCCTCCACAATTGCAGTAAGGAAGATGCTCTATCGTACATAAGGCCATTAATAACCTCCACGTGGTACAACGTCCCAATGGAGACGACCGAACTCAAGAATCCGAAAGTTCGGACGCTCATGTCTTCCGCCCACGTGAATATACAGAGATTTAGGACGCTCATAGGAATGATGCCCATTTGGCCGATGAGGTACATGTTTCGCATCGTTTGGTTGAAATGAGCAAAGAGCAAGTGTGTGGCTTGGTAACGACAAGTTAATTTTTGGAATTCAAAAATGTTCGGCGATTTGGATGCTAATGTTGCTTTGCTGCAACAGAAATTCAATATCCATTTTGATACTAGTGAAATCAATATTATGTATTTAAAATTTTGTGATTTTTAATGCTGAAAACATTTTGAATTACCGCAAATATTTAATTTCAAATAAACCGGTGAGAACGGCAACGAGGGTCGTCATTCCCACGGCAATGACTGGTGAGACTCCAATGAACACGCCCAATTGATTGTGGAGGAAGAATGGGGCCAGCATGTACCACGGGATATTTGGAGGCAGCCCATATGTCGTTAGAAGAGGCATGAGAATGTTGAACCAAAGCAAGCAAGGAGCAGCCAAAGCGAGGAGAAAGAGCAGGATCAGTTGCAGTAGACCAAGCCAGCCGATTCGCTCATATTGTTGTCGGTCTTCCATGGCTTCACAAATTTCTTCAAAATATACATACATATATGCTCAATTAAATAATTACAGTATTCAGATTTCAATATGGCGCCCAAAATATTCGCAAACTCCGGGTGCCAACTACACTGAAAACGCTATCATTTATGTATAGTTACTGGGTACTGCGATATTTTGCTTTATTTTCTCGAAAATGTATACCTAAAATACTTAAAAATGTTTAATTTATTAAAATTAAATCTTAAATTAAAAATCTAAAATTTTGTAGGATATATTTCAGGGAAATAGTTTCGTTTATAATGTTGCATTTTGAATGAAGGAAACCGGAAAATTTTGGTAATATCGTTTCGTTTGTGGGAATATTTTGACAATTTCGTTTCGTTTGATAGAAAATTTTGGCAATTTAGTTTCGTTTGTGGGAATATTTTGGCAATATACGTTTGTTGGTGGGAAAATTTTGGAAATATTGTTTAGTTGTCGGGAAAATTTTAGCAATATACGTTCGTTGGTGGAAAAATTTGAAAATATACTTTTGTTTGTGGGAAAATTTTGACAATATAATTTCTTTTGTGGGAATATTTTGACAATATACGTTTGTTGGTGGGAAAATTTTGGCAATATACGTTCGTCTGCGGGAAAAGTTTGGCAATATAGTTTGGTTTGTGGGAAAAGTTTGGCAAATATTCATGCACTGCAAAAGTTAACCCCTATACGAGCGCGCCCAGTCAACTTGGTGGATCTGCTATAGAAGTGATGTTTCGATTAAAAAATATAGCAAAATTTAGCTGACGCTAACAATGAGTACAAAATATTTTACCTGGATGATTGTCGAGCCATGACAATGACCCTCTCACCAGATGTGGTAGCTCCTCCCAATCGACGGTCAAATACATGCTCACTGTAGTATACACCGCCACCAATACAAAAATTACGCTGGCAGTGACGACCACATTATTGGTCAAAACAGATGCGAGAAGGTATTCCAGGGCCGTTGTCAAGCATACGCTTGTGGCGAACAGGAAGAACTGTGCAAGTTTTTGTAAACCCAAATAACGCGTCCTGTTCCTTCCCTCCGGATGATCCCACGACCCATTCCATTCCACGGGGATGAAAAAGGAAGCCTGGAGCCAGATGAATGCAAAAGATATTGCAAGTTTTGAGCTATTGGGCATACGATGGGTTGAGAGGAATGGGTTAGAAATTTGTCGCTTCATGTTTTAAAATTTGTTGCCTTTTGGCAAAAAGAAATTGAATAACATAAAATACATTTTTGTGCACTAGATCTTGGCGCTTCTGTATGAATGAGTGCTGGCGTCTACGTCTGAATTTTCAGCGTAGCCTATAACAGATAAATAGTCTATATAATGCCGTAATAGTATATTTCAGTCGCGTACAATTTTACATATACAAGAATGTTAAACAGGAAATGCGTCATTTACATAAATAACAAATTTGACGTCCTAGCTGCCTTAAATACACATTTACTTAGGACACGCAAAGAAAAATTGTTTTTCAGAGAACAATTGCCATATTCAATCTATTGTCATATGCATAGGAGTTGAAGGTATGGGGTTAAAGGCTTTTTTGAAATAAAAACAACTCGATTTGATTAGATTTAAGTTGTGTCTACGCTATAACTTTTCATTTTGCAGACCCATTTTTGTAACAATGTAATTCGATGTCATTTTGGTATGACTGAATTTGGTTATTTGATCATTTTTCCTCTTGCTTTAGGGTAAATTCTTTCGATTCTTTCGGTGTATTTTGTTTTTCTTCAATTTTACAAGTACATAAATGTAGACATTTAATCAATATCTCGTTGATCGTTCGGTAAAAAAAATTATATTATTGTGAAGAATTACCTAAACAACAGAAATTGAGCCAAAAAGCCGCGCCAGTATTAAATGGAACTTTCAATAGCCAGTAGGCTAATATATTGATCTAAAATAGTCTGTAAGTCTGTAATTGTACGTAGCTTATCTAACACTTGAATGCTTAATTTGCGTATCCATATTTAAAATTTGAATATTTTTGCAACAAACATTTGAATTCTACATTTGCAATTTACATTTGAATTCTAATATTTGAAAATTACATTTGATACTAAATTTGGAAAATACATTTGCTGTACATATAATAAATTTGGAAATTACATTTGCTGTAATTATACATATCGTCGCTTCAGTATCAAAACTGACCAAGTGCTATGTATACCTCATGTACAATAGTCAACTTTGACACTTAAGCGACGATATGCTAAATTTGCAAATATGCAACCACAGTTTGAATGCAAAAGGCTATAAATATACAATTAAGATTTAAATGCTCAGTTTGTAAATCTGAAACTGCAATTTGAATGCTAGATTTGTCTACCTGCAACTGAAATTTGAATGATGGATTAGTTTATCAGCAACTGAAATTTGCATGCTAGATGCGTTAATATGCCACTGAAATTTGAATGCTTTTGAGTTAATACGCAACGGAAATTTGATTGCTAAATTTATAAATTCACAATCAAAATGTGAATGATAACTTTATAAATCCACAATCAAAATGTGAATGCTAAATTTATAAATCCACAATCAATATGCAATTGCTAAATGTTACAATAAGCAATTGAAATTGGAATGTTGCTTTGTAAATCTACAATTAAAATTTGAATTCTGAATTTGTAAATATAGAATTAAAACTTGAATGCTATATTTGCAAATCTACTATTATTTGCATACTAGATTTGTAAATTCACAATTACAATTTGCATACCGAATTTGTAAATTCACAATTACAATTTGCATACCGAATTTGTAAATTCACAATTACAATTTGCATACTGAATTTGTAAATTCACAATTACAATTTGCTTACTAAATTAGTAAATCTACAATTCAAAAGTAAATTCTGAATTTATAAAACTAAAAAATCATTAATTTGCAAATAGATATTGCAGAATGTTGAATATAAAATGAGAATGGCAAATTTACTAGTGTGCGAAACTTTACATATCCCATATCTGTATGGGTTTCTACCCAGCTTCAAGCCTTGAGTAACAATTCATGTAATTCGTCCTAGTCCACAGCGGCATACACGCTCCAGAAAATGCGGGTCGCTACCAATACTCATTACAGTCAATTCTCCTTATAACGGACCTCCTTATAACGGTTTTCGCGCTATAACGGTGTTCACAAACCGCCCGAGACCATTTCAATGCTAAAATCTTCCTCTACAACCGTTATTTTATAACAATTTTTTTGTCATACCGGGGAAGATCGGAATCCCCGACTAATGTGTCTTTTGCTATAACGGTTAGGCCACTCATACACATGCTATAACGGTTTTTTACGAATCTCCGCCGTAAATTCCTTTTTTTCTATAACGGTTTTAGGCCACGTTCTCAGACGCTATACCGGTTTTTCGTTAATTTCGAATCCCCCGCCATTAAAACCGTTTTTTAACGGTTTCCCTTATGCCGGTTGTTCGTTATTACGGTTTTTCTGGCTACTATTTGCTAAACCGTTATAGTGAGAATAGACCGTAAGTGTAAGTGGTGTCTATTGTATGCTCACAAATTATAATACATTGCACAATAATCTTTATACAAAATATATCATTTGTTCTTTCCTTCGGGATCCGATGAGCATTACTACGCCCATTTCGAGACACTGGGAAAAAAGCTTGAAATTTCTTCAACCTATTACGACGAAAAATGGACCTTTCGGGTTTATTGATCGGGGAATGTTGCTGACAATAATTGACATCATTATCAGTCAAAGTGTGGCGCTTGTGGTTGGGCAAAAAGCCTGGTAGATTTGGTATGAGGTGCACTTACCATAAAAGGCTTTTAAGCAGGTATTTGCTACGGTTCTTGGCGTTCCATCCCCTTTTTGTTTGCTAAATAAGTGACCTAATGCTATATAATTTAAATTGCATCTTTACAGACGCTCAGCTAATGAATCTTATCAATAAATGCTCCCTGAAAAACTGTCTTTACTGTGGACTCTCTCTATAACAACTCTCCTTGTAACAACTTTTACTCTATAACTAATTTATATTTCTGCCCTTCGTATATGTAGTGTACGTATATTAAATTTTCTATATAACAACTTTTCCATATAACAACCATTTTTGTCCTTCCCTTCCGTGCTGTTATAGTGAGAGTCCACTGTATCCGAGGACATCTTTTTTTGCTTTAATCATTATTTTACTATATATAATAATCTCATGCAGGAGTGCTCCACTTTGAGGTACAAGTCCTAAAATTCTACGTGGCATTTCGTACATAAACATGCATAGGTATACATGTTTTTGCTATGTCAAAGTTTATATGGCAAATTGTGCATGGAATTTCCCCAAGAATTTCTTAAACTAATTCAGATCTGTATATACGCTTTAGTTTGCTGACTTTTAATTAAACCCTTCCAACCACAGAAAATTTGTATATTGAAGAATTGAAATTTTGTTTACAGTTTTACAGTGTTCATACGGGACGATGAAAATCGGTACTTCATTTTTGGAATATGCGTTCTGCTTTCTGCAAAAACAAGCCCACACACAATAGTCAAGACATATATGAACGCTACAGGCACAGGTACACTACCATGGCCAAAGAGGGAATTGATACCAAACCTAAACTCAATACAGTGAATTGAGGTGAATATTATACTGAGCCCGTGTATAGGCAGCATAGCCGCCCTTTTATAGACGGAGTTTCCAGCATGAACCCGAGCACATACGTTCAGAGTAAAAAAGAATGTGTTTTGTGACGCCATATATGTTCATATAATTTAATACAAATAAATACCAATGTGCAAATACGTGTATTAACACAAATATATGCATAACATACATATACACACATATGTATGTATGTATACGTGTACATTTAACGCGAATAATTTTAAGTACAGTATAGACCGAAAGCCGCAAATAGTTTTCGACAGCAGAAATTAAATATATTATTTATTTAAAATTTTACTCGGTTTTCGGTGTAATTGGTGAATATCATGTACGTAAATAGTGTAACAAAGGTCAAACTATAAAAAAAAGTGCCTGGTCCCACTGATGTCTATAAACGAGTTAAGGTAATCAGTCGACTCTCGCTATAACAGCACCCTATAAAGCATCAAATTTCGCTTGTTATAATGAGAAACTGTTCTAGAGAACAGACATTTCTATGTTAGCAATTGGAGAAAGTTTTTGAGGGGAGAATTTTTTGCTGCTGCTATAGCGAGAGTACTGTTATAAAGGGGACTGTTATAGAGAGAGTCGACTGTACGCGCTTATATCTATATGTATATGTGTGCATCAGAGCTGGGAAAATTCGCTGCTGGGGCTGTACCAGTACCAATTACAAGTAGTGACACGATGAGCGAATTCCTCAGTACCAGTACAGAGTGGTAAAAATGTAGTACTTAAGTACCAGTACTAATTACTTTCATTTTATTTCTGAAACTAAAGTATCAATTGCCAGTCAGTACTGGTAAGTACTTTGCCAGTACCAGTATACTTGTAAAGTGTACTCTCGCTACAGCAACCCTGAAGAGAAGGGCAAAAATGGTTGTTATATAGAAAAGTTGTTATATAGAATATATGAAATATGTACACTATATATATGAAGGGCTAAGAAATAAAGTTGTTATACAGACAACGTTATAAGGAAAAAGTTATAAGAAAACGTTATAAGGAGAGTTATTATAGAGAGAGTCCACTGTGGATTCACTTTCCACAATGTCAGCAAATCACAAGTTCATCCTACAGCGATCTTCTTTTCGGACATTTTCTTGGCCGAGTCAGGCGATAAGTCTTTCAAAATAACGTCTTTTAATATTTTATCTCCAAAATATTTTTAGAAAAAACGTTAAATGTGAAAAAATAGTTTTTACTTATTAGAATTAACATTAATTAATTTAAAAATTAATTTTCTTCGAACATTTTGACAAAAATTGATTTAAAAAATGTGTCAAAAATTCGAATTTTTGAGCTTGACGAGGAAAAGTTGGTCATTTCTTTAAATCCGCCTTGAATATTTATGAAAGTACTTAATTACCCAGTACCAAGGGCAAATATCATGAAAGTAAGTAATTCCAGTACTTTTTTATTCGTGTGGTTCCAGTGTTACGTAAAGTATTTTTTACCCTGCAACATTTAAGTACAAGTGCCATTCCAATTACTTAATTACCCAGTACCAAGGGCAAACATCATGAAAGTCGGTTATTCCAGTACTTTTTTATTCGCGTGGTTCCAGTGTTGAGTAAAGTACTTTTTACCCTGCAACATTTAAGTACCAGTACCATTCCAATTACTTATAATTACACAGTACCAAGGGCAAATATCATGAAAGTAAGTAATTCCAGTACTTTTTTATTCGTGTGGTTGCAGTATTAAGTAAAGTATTTTTTACCCTGCAAAATTTAAGTACCAGTACCATTCCAATTACATTCCTTCAAATTTGCTGTACTGTCAAGTACAAAGTACCAGCGCCGTATGTACTTAGTTCCCGTTCCCAGCTCTGGTGTGCATATAACATTTTAGAGTAAACAAATTTTCCAAAGTCGCCGAAGGCGGAATTTCCTAGCTTCCTGGTCATTCGGATCAAACACTATTTTGGCGGACTGACAGGCAAAATTGTTCCACTAAAATGGCAGACCAACTGTATAACCCGGAAATCTAGTAGTTGGGCGGATGGACAGGTTAAATTGCCAAATATTAATTTAATGGACGGCTTTGGCAGAAAAGTAAGACTTTAGACACTAATTTGTATCGACAATAAACTGACTCCAGTTTGCCGCTCGAGTGTTATTTGTTGTGTGCTCCAGTTTAATGAAGCCATTTGGCCTATTCGACCGCTAAAATAATGAGAACCGTCTAAACTCTCAGCACCAACACTGAGTTCAGGCTACGGAAGCATTAGGTGGGGCTGCTACCATCCAAAAGTTTGGATATTTTGCCCAGCATTCCATTTATCGTTGTCCGCATTTGTAGCTACACTCCAATGCTCTTTGTCAATGGATTATTTTTTCCCTGAACCCAAACAGAGCTCCAAAAAATTTATGAAAAAGTTCCGGGTCTGGGGCCTGGCGGGTCCCGCCGTGGTTTAAACCCTGGCTGAGTGTACAGATTCGCATATCTGCTTTATACGCCGTATATACTGAAATACATGGAAGTCATATTTTTATGTTTTCATATACGACTAGGACCCAAAATATACAGCAAGTCGTATATAATATACGGCATCTGGTAGCTTTACCTTAGATCCCACGATTGCCGCGTATATTATTACAGTGGACTCTTCCTATAACAACTCTCCTTATAACAACTTTTTCTCGGTAACAATTTTATTTTTCAGCCCTTCGTCTGTGTCGTGTACATATTAAATATTCTATATAACAACTTTTGCATATAACAACCATTGTTGCCGTTCCCTTCAGGGTTGTTATATCGAGAGTCCATTATCGGATGTGAAATAAACCACTCACATACACTACAGTGGACTCTCGCGATAACAACCATGAAGGGAAGGGCAAACATTGTTTTTATATAAAAACGCTGTTATACAGAACATTTAATACCTACACATATGAGGGACTCGGAGTCAAAACGGACTAAGTCCATGTTTTTCGAAAGTGGGTTTTTTTCATAAAACAACTCTACCAAGCATAAGCCACACATTACTCGCTGTGACCCCTTGTCAAAAATCACTATAACTACCTCAAAATTTGACCTGAAAATTGATTGCGCTATCTCAAAGCGTTGTATCCGCGTCAGTTTTTTGCGCTTCCTGTAAACTTTGTTCAACTGGACTTAGTCCGTTTTGACTCCGAGCGCTTCATATGTAAACACTACATATACAAAGAGCTGAAAAATAAAGAGACACCGTTGGTATCAGAAGAGTTATTATGGAGAGACTGTATACTTTACAGGCATACAAGACACCGCCACTTGCACAGCCATTTTAAAATGGCGACCGGAAATAAAGCTGTGGATACAATTTTGACAATTGTTAAATTTCAATCACATTGTCGAATCCTGCCATACGAGGTATCAACTACGCCATTGTTAACCAAACAGAAGCGACGGGGTCCACGTCTTCACTTTTGGGTGAACCGTGTCTTGTACAACGTCTACGCCATCTGTATGATTGCCTATTTGCGGGATGTACACACCCGTAGCATCCCCGCAAAGACCGGTGAAATACAGGGTTACGTGGCCGGAATTGTATTCGGTACAATGTTTACTTTGACCAGGGAAGGATTTGAAATGTATCTCAACCGGCTACTAATTCTGGCGATGAATTTTAGGAGACAAAACCAATTCTACACCCCAATTATTCAGCAAGCCTGTGGAAGTAGAAGAAAGGTGGTGGGAATATCTTCTGTTTACTACACGTATTTCTTTGTGTACTGCATACGACTTTTATTCCGACCGGAGGCGCCTTACCATTTCACTGCAATGATTTTGGAAAGACCCGGATCTTGGACGTTTGGAAGATCAATTTTGAGTCTGGCCCAAGCCTATATCTGGTTCTGCCAATTTTCTTATGCCGTCCTTCCCGTGCTCATCATGGAATTTCACCCACACGTTTTGCACCGGTATTTGAGGTAACGTGCATATGAATTTCTATACGAATTAATTTCAAGAAAATCAGTAGTAATTACAAAACAAATAATTACACCCGAAATTTGCAGCACACTGACCTTACAGGATGGCGGTTTGAGGATTTACAAAGGTCTACGCGTGTTACAATTGGAACATGACCAGTACATTTCCAGCACTTATGCCGTTGGATTCAGCGTCGTTACGGTGACCTGCATCGTAACTTTGGCTCAAATTCATGCCCATACACTCAAAGCTGTAGTTATAATTTTAGTTTCCTTGTCCGTGCTTGTAACATTAATTTCCATGATTTCCAAATCCTACGAAGAATCTGTGCGAATACTTGGTGCTTGGCGAAAGGAAATACGTCGGGATCCGATGAGCAATACTGCGCCCCTTTCGAGATACTGGGACAAAAGCTTGAAAATTCTTCGACCAATTACGACGAAAAATGGACCTTTCGGGTTTATTGATCGCGGAATGTTGCTCACATTAATCGACATCATTATCGGTCAAAGTGTGGCGCTACTGGTTGGTCAAAACGCCTAATATACTGGATATGAGGATCACTTACCACAAAAGACCTTTAAGCACGCATCGGTCACATAACGCTAGAATTTAAATTGCAAATTTTGTCATATGCTCGCAGCTATAAGAAATCTTATTAATAAATACTCTCGGAAACACTGTCGCTAATTTTTAACGTACGAATTTCTGTTCTCTGTAAAGCTTTTATAAGGGTTTCCTATAAAGTTCCGTATGGTAGGTTGTGAAATAAAAAATAATTGCGGAGCAAAACTGCCTCATTATTCCTAAGTTTTTACAGGCTTAAAGAGAGAATTTAGCACGGCATTTTCATTCGAATGCTTAATTTACCTGTAGAAGAAACTATATAAGGACATCTTTTTTGCTTAACTTATGATTTTACTGTACACTAAATAAACCTCCGAACGAATGGAATATTTTCAAGATTTGGTTTGTATTTGATTCGAATTTGAAAATTCGACTTTTTTATTGCTACTACAGTCGACTCTCTCTATAACAGTCCCCTGTATAACAGTACTCTCGTTATAACAGCAGCAAAAAATGCTATCCTCAAAAACTTTCTCCAGTTGTTAACATAGAAATGCCTGTTCTCTATAACAGTTTTTCGCTATAACAAGCGAAATTTGATGCTTTATAGGGTGCTGTTATAGCGAGAGTCGACTCTATTTAGATTCAGTTTGATTTTTCGAATCGAATAATGTTCCCGAATTGGATTTAAAAAATGAACGACATTGTGATTTGCATTCGGTTTGTATTCGATTCTTAAATTCGAAAAATATTCTATGCGAATTTGTATTCGAATTGGATTCCAATCCAATTCGAGTATAATCCAAAATTTCTTTTTTTATGACCCAATACATAGTGTCTAAATGCACGCAAAGCCAAAGTTTTAAATACATTTGCTAAGACACTTTTCCATCTTTTATTCAAATTAAGGAGAATCAATACCGATCAATAGAATCGAGTATTTTGCAAATTCGTATCCATATTCGATTCGGATTTACAAACAAATAATCATTTAAGATTCGTAATCAATTTGGCTTCGTATTAGGAAGTAATTTTGGTGTTTAGTTGTACTCTTACTATTCGATTCGTATTCAACCGAATCCAGAACTTTTGGATTCGATTCGGTTTGAATTCGGTTCAAATGCACATATTCGAATATTATTCGTATTCGTCCGAAGCTCTAATCACAAACTAACAATAAGTTGCTGCGATTTCCTCATGCAGTAGTGCTCCGCTTCGAGGTACTCGTCCTGAAAGTCTGCGTGGCATTTCGTACATATACAGTCGAACCTCTCTATAACGGTTCCCTTAAAATCAGCATATTTTCACAGGTATAACGAAAAACCGTTATAGAGAACATTCTATGTTAACAGTTAAAGAAAGTTTTTGAGGGAAGCATTTTCTGCCACTGTTATAGAGAGAAACCCATTATAAGGGAGCCCGTTAGATATGCATGTTGGCCCATTAGTTTGCTATGTAGAAGCAATGTCACTCCAAGTATGGCAAGTTGTGCATGGAATTTCCCCAAGAATTTCTTACTACTACGCTTTAGTTTGCTGACTGTTAATTAAACCCGTCCAACCACCAGAGATTGGTATATTGAAGAATTGGGATATTTGTTTAAAGTGTTCATACAGAACGACTAAAACCGGTACTTTTTTGTGGTAATATGCGTTCTGCTTTCTGTAAAAGCAAGCCCACACACATACTCAAGACATATGAACGTTACAGGTACAGTGGAGTCCTCTGCAACAAATCTCTTTATTACAATTCTTCGTAACGACATTACTTTTCCTGCCCATCGTACATGTGAGATACATATTTATACTGTTCTATATATAACAACGTTTCTATATAACAATATTTTCCCCCTTCCCGTCGGAGTTGTTATGTAGAGACTCGGAGTTATAGACCCTTCGGAGTTGTTATACAGTGGAGTGTGGAGTTATGTAACAAATTTGAAGCGAAGGGCGAAAAATATTGCTACAGAGAAAAGTTGGTATATAGAACATAAAATATGTAGCTTATATGTACGACGGGCGGAAAAAATAATGTTACATAGAAACGTTTCTATGAAGAGACTTCACTGTAGGTACACTAACATGACCAAAGAGAGAATTGATACCAAGCCTAAACTGAACAGTGAATTGAGGTGAATACTTTTATAGTGAGTGTGTAGTTTGTAATTTTGTTATTTGATAAGTTTTCCTCGTGCCTTCTTTCGCTGTACAGTGGAGTCTCTTCATAACAGCACCCCTTATAACAGCATGTTCTGAATAACGTCTGGAAATTCGCCGCACCTTG